>JANZLX010000008.1:3010686-3023685 GCA_025531955.1 Erythroxylum orinocense | reverse complement strand
TAAATATACATAAAAAGTCATAAACGACACTTATTTTGAATAATTAAAATCCTTATAAAACGACACTTATTATAAATAAGAGGGAGTAATAACTTATCAATTAATAAAAAATTAGCTAATTAATTAATAAATTGATCGATTTTTAATAATAAGAGTCGTTAAAGTAAATTAAACTAAAAATTTAAAAATTAAGTTAAAAAATTAAATAATTTAAAATTTTTATGATTAAATTGATAAAATTGACTAAAAATTTAAACCATGAACTTGAGAATGGGACAAGGCAGCATCTACTCCACCTTCCACGACACTTGCCTTCTTAAAGCACGTGAATTGGCGGTTGAAATCGGACAAGAACTCTTTAAGATGTTTAAAATTAGGCAAAGCTTTATATCTGGTTAAGAGAATATCAATTAACAAGATACGACGTTTAGTTATACACTTAGAACTTAGAAGATTACGTTATCTATACTTGGGTAGAAAGGGCACAAGACAGACATGAAGAATCACGAGATGTCAAGATCTTGTCCATTCGTCCTACACCTAATTATGTTTAATTAGCTAACTAATTAAGCGGTTATTGCATTTATGGGAATAACTAATTATATATAAAGCATGATTGGTACGGGCATATATGATGGATATTAATAGAGTTAAATGAAAGGCAAAGCAACCACCGGTCAGTCTGTTTTTTTTTGTTTAAAAGATGACGTGTCAATGTCAACTCCCGATCTCTACACCCCAAGGCATGGGAGCCAAAATCATGGGACCCGCCGAAAAGGTCGGTACCCAATGACAGCTGTACACGTCTATAGGGAACATTAAAAGGACAACATCAGTCAAAACGAATGATAGGTGCCATATGCCTTACTCATCAAATTAGCTTTGCTTACTTTATTATTAAATAAATGAAATCTCTTTAATTTAGTCAATAAAGTAAAAAACAAAATCCAACTACAACTCCAACTCCAACTCCTTTATCTGCGGGTAAAACGTCTCTCTCTCTTCCTGGCTATGTAAGAGAAGAAGCAAATTAAGTAGGCTTAAACAAAATTGAAAAATAAAAGATAAAATTTTAATTAAAAAATAAAAATTACATCATCTGTGAAATCATCATAATACCTCTTATAATTTTATAATTTTTAATTAAATTTTGATTAAAAATAATAACATAAACTAATTAAATAATATTTATATAATAATTAAGTTATAGGAATATTTCTAAATTACAAGAATTATGTTTTTATTCAGAAAGGGAAAAAAAGCCAAGCGAAACGGCGTCGTGGGGTATATAACTCAGTTTTTGACTGACGGTGAAAAAAAACATTGTGTGAACAGGTAAAAATAAGGCTCGGTAGGTAAGGAAGTTCACACGGAGTCAGAGACCGTCGGTGGGAGGGGAAAAAAAAACTGATAAAAGCGTCGGTGGAGGTTAAAAAAAAAACAAAAAGGAAAATACTGTCTAAATTAGCAGTCGAGGGAATGAGCGAGATCGCTTTGTGTATAAGCCATAATAGAGAGACAGAGCTAAAGGGCCTAAATTTGTGGGAGCCAGATAAATAGGTGATATAAATAGTGTGTTGGAGAGAGAGAGAGGGACGCGGTTGGAGAGAGAGAGAGAGAGAGAGAGAGACACCGTCGGAGAAACGGCGTAGAGAAGAGTAGAGACTCACTGGGTTTTACCTGAGAAAGGAGAAGAGAGGTAGAGAGAGATAGACAGAGCTGCGGCCATGGCAGAGTCAAACGATTCTGTTTCCGTCGATATGGAGACGATCTATCTCGGTGGGAAGGTTGGGTTTTTCTTTCTGGGTTTGGTTGTCTTTGTGAATGCAGGCATTTGTTTGGGCCTTTTTATTGTTGACCTTTTTTCTTGGTTGTTCATTGCTTCATTGTGGCTTGGTGTTGAAGTTTGGGTAGTTTCTCCGTCAATGCACATATTCTTCCGGTTTTCTAACCACTCGTTTCTTTGAATTTGTATAAAGTGTTTGGGTGTCAAAAACGCTCGGTTTTCATATATATTTTTTACCGTTAGCTTATATCGTGTCGTGTGACGCATTTTAGTCTACTAAATGGATTTCTGAACAGCACTTTTTGGGTCAATGGTTTTCTTGAAAGCTGGAGTAATTGCTGATTCAAGTCCTTTCTGGTGATTTTATGTTTGTTGAGAATTCTTGATTGGCTATTTGTATGTTGATTGGCTATTTTTATCTTTCAATTTGATGTGTTCTAATGAACGAAACTATTATTCTTCAGTTCTACTTTCTTGTTGCAATTTTGGATTCGGGTTTTTAATCATCTAGTTCCCGAGATTTTGATTTTGGGGTAATTATGATATTATTCTTTAAGAATGGTCTCTTTCTTCGAATGGTTCTTCTTGAAGGTGTTAATCTTGGCCCTTACATTTTAACATGCGATGAATCATGGATGTACGGGGACTAAATTTCCCAGATTTAGATTCATCTGCTTATAAATTTTCTTTCGTTATTTTTCGGATTTAGAGTAATTTTTTGACACTGGATATCTCATGATGTTCCTGTCTAAGTTCCCTCTGTTGTTTTTGTTTTCTGCTGAAATCTGTCAGATTGTTCAGATCTTTTAATTTGTTAGTCTGTTCTGTTTTTCCTGTGGGGAAAAGGTGGTGGTTCCTCGTGATATTATATTTTTTAAGTTTAATTGCAGTCGACTGAAGAAACTTACCCTTACTTTTTTTCCTTGTCTTGTTTCGTCTTTGTTTTTTTATGTTAAGATATTTAGAAGTCTAGCTGTTCTGCCCCCTCGCTTTAATTTGTTTCATTATCAGTTCCAGTTAAATGTTCATAAGTAAACAAGGTTTCCGTTCACTCTATTTCTTTGTACATGCAATGATTATGATTGGAATGGAGAACCTACCTGTTTTGTCTTCATATCTGTGGGTTTGTACAAACATGTTTTTTTGTTTTCTACCCACAAAAGTGAATTCATGCACATGGAGAAGCTTTTCTTGGGAGTAAATTAATCTGGATAAAGTTGAAGTTACTTTGTTGAATGTAGATAGAATGAAAAGAAGAAATCATGTCCTTTCTAGTTTGACAAACATTAATTTTGATGAAAGTTGCTACAGTTAAATGCTAATCATTTTAGGAAAATCTAGCTTTAATTTTCTATTTGCTTGTATCTTCCTCTTAAATCTTTTTGTTTGTGAAAATCTCAGGAACACCATGTAAGGACTGGCCGTGGTTCTGTGTCTGTTATAGTCTATGGGGACCAAGACAAGCCGGCACTAATTACCTATCCTGATTTGGCTCTAAATCGTAAGTTTGTAGATGCAATTTCTAACTATTCTTTACATTTATTGTGTACATAAAAGCTTCATTATTGAGGCATCACATGCTTGCGCAAATTTCACTTTTTTTTTTCCAACTAGTTTATCATTATTTTGTCATAATAGGGCTTGCTTTCTCCATTATTGATTAAGTCCAGGTGGCTTGCTGAATGATTTTACACACAAGTCCATTCCTAGATATAATCTTCCGTTCTTTTGAGTAAGTTCAATTCCAAGTTCTGACAATATTGTCATATTCATCTTTGTGTACTTCTTGCTCAGATATGTCTTGTTTCCAAGGACTGTTCTTTTGCCCTGAAGCAGCTTCTTTGTTACTACACAACTTTTGTATTTACCACATTAGTCCTCCTGGGCATGAGGTCAGTGAATTAGTTGACTTGAGTTTAGATTCTTGATTTCTTTCAATTTGCATGGGGTTCTCATTCTTTTAACCATATTTGCATCTCATTAAAGACAAATATTCACATAATTTTGCACTTCCACAAGAGTTGTTGCAGTTAGGAGCTGCTTCACTTTGTCCCGATGGTCCTGTGCCTTCTGTTGATGATTTAACAGATCAGATCATTGAAGTTCTTAACTATTTCAAGTAAGTTTAGTAGAAGATCTATGTTTTATATTGTGTTTGGAGTGCCAAGTAACAATGTTTGTCCTTGTGCCTCTTACTATAAAGTACATGGAAAAGGTCTACTATTCTGAATGATTTTTTCTATTGATATATTGGATATGCTGACTTTCTTGTGGCATCAAAATCTGTCTCAGGCTTGGCAAAGTTATGTGCATGGGAGTGACAGCTGGTGCTTACATCCTGACATTATTTGCTGTAAGTCCCTTAAAGGATTGCTTTGAACAGTATTTTGTAGGCAAATCCTATGTTCTTGGCCTGACTTGTATATGTCACTACAGATGAAATATAGAGAACGAGTGCTTGGTTTGATTCTTGTATCACCTTTATGCAAAGCACCATCATGGACTGAATGGTTGTATAACAAGGTTCTTTTTGCTGATCCTTTTTCTTTCTCCAAAAAATGATTCCGGTCATGTGGTGCAGTTTCTCTCATGGGTTGTGATAATGTTCATTTGCTTCATGCAGGTGATGTCAAATTTGTTATATTTTTATGGAATGTGTGGATTGCTCAAGGAGTTTTTGCTTCAGAGGTACTTCAGCAAGGTAATGTATAACTTCATTCCTAGAACATTTCAAATAATATTAGTCTTTTAGGTATACACTTTGGGTTATCAAATGAAAAGTTACATATTGCAACAGGAAGTTCGTGGTAGTGCAGAAGTTGCCGAGTCGGATATAGTCCAAGCGTGCAGAAGAGTTAGTAGTTGATGTTTAATCAATATTCATTTCTTATTTGCCCGTAATAGTGCTCCACTTGCACTAGGCTTTCATATTCGTCATTTTTCTGTAGTCGATTTAAATTGGTGGTGACATAATGTTGATTATAGTTAACTGCTTTTTTCTGCAGTTACTTGATGAAAGACAGAGCATAAACATCTTACGATTTCTACAGGCACTTAATAAGTGAGTACTTTTTCCAGCCTTCCAGGCATGTCTGATGTCTGATATTGCTTTTATTAGTATGAAAATTTTGCCATACGTACTCCCCAAAACTCGGAAGCTACTTGATCTTTGTTGTGTCCACCTACAGGAGACCTGACATTACTAGTGGATTGAAGAGTCTAAGATGCCGAACGCTTGTGTTTGTTGGGGATAATTCTCCCTTTCATTCCGAGGCTCTCTACATGATCTCGAAGTTGGACAGAAGATATAGTGCGCTGGTTGAGGTGTGTACGGAAGAGTTCTTAGGATTATTTTTGTGAAATGAAATGAAATGGTAACATAAGGGATAAACCTCAGCACATTATAACTATTCTGATGCTTGTGCAGGTCCAGGCTTGTGGATCAATGGTAACAGAGGAACAGCCTCATGCAATGTTGATACCAATGGAGTATTTCTTGATGGGGTTTGGATTTTACAGGCCATGCCATCTCAGTGACAGTCCAAGGAGTCCTCTCAGTCCATCTTGCATCTCACCAGAGCTCCTCTCTCCCGAAAGCATGGGTTTGAAGCTTAAACCAATAAAAACCCGCATTTCACTTGAAGTTTAACTGGAGGACATGTAGAGTCAAAGGAAGAAATTCTTGAATTCTTTTCAAATTTTGTGTTTCTTTTTTTTGATTTATGTAAGAAGGGTAGAAGGAAGCAGGTTGAAGTGATGTAGATAAGGAAATGAGGTGAATAGGAGGAAGAAGATGACATGCATTTATTCTTTTGTAGTGGTTCATAAGGATTAAGGTGGACTAGTAGTCATTGAGCTGTGTGTAAATTCTAAGGACTTGAAATATTTGTTCACAGTGACTGCCAATAACAGATATGAACTCACTATATGTGATCATTGCAATACTTCTGCTTTTTCTTTGCCATTGTGTTGTAATTTTGATGCGTATGGAAGTGTTTTATATTTTTTAATTTTGTATTTATTTTTTAAAAAAATTTAGTTTAATAATTAATTTTTAAAATTCATATATATTATTTGATTAACAAATGAATATATACGTAATATTTAGTGAATATATTAAATAAAATTAAATTTTAAATTAAATAATTTTTAAAAATTACTTGTTAAATTAAAAAAATAAAGTTTTATTGAAAGCTAGGGTATGTTTGGGAGTTTAGGGTGGAATGGAATGGAATGACAATTAATGGAATGGAATGGAATGAAATAGGCTACTTAATTGTTTGGAAGTTTAAATAAAATAAGAGGGGGACTCTTTTGACCATTTGATACTAAAAATGAATGGAATGAAATGACTTGTAATATTTTTTTTCTAAAATTACCCTTGTAATAAAATATGCATAGTTTCTATAAAACTATTTTAGTAACTCCAAAGTATTTCAAATTGTAGGATGCCTATAATATAGTTTTGTCATTTTCCTATATAAGTAATCAATTTTTTTGTTCTTTTTCATTAACCCTCATCGCACTGTACCCTTTATTAGGCATTTATTCATACAGAGAATTTTCCATAGATTTGTGAAGAGATAAGTTTGAAGTCCAAATTAAAGATGGTCTCATGCATGAAAAATGTGGAGGAAAATGTTCGTCAATGAAAGAAGCCAGTTGAAGGAGAAACGCAATGGACGTAGTAACATGTAGCTGCGTAGATATTTGCTGGACTGGGGTTATAATTTCATTAATTTTTTAAGGGTATTTTTGTCATTAAATTAAGGTTTGGAAGGTAAGTCATGTTATTTCATCCCTGACCCTTCAATTTAAGAGGTCAGAAAATATTAAATTTTGGATGGCAAAGGATAGCTTCCAATGTCATTAATTGTCACTCCATCCTGTTTCAAAATAAATTCTTAAACAATAGCCTGAGTTATTTAGACCATTCTATTCTATTTCTTTCCATCCCTCCACCCTCATCCAAACATACCATAAATGACGCGTCCTTTTTCCTTTGGAGGGCATGAGTAGAATATTAAAGCGCCGAGCAAGAACCAAAAAGGTTCCATTTGTTACGGCTTTTTCGACAGCACAGAGATTCGGCGCCGACGCGTTCGGTGGCGGAGATGGCGGACATATCGGTGATTTTCGACTTCGACCGGACGCTCATCGACGGCGATAGTGACAATTGGGTGGTGACCCAAATGGGTCTCACTAACTTGTTCAATCGACTTCTGTACACTGCGCCCTGGAACTCTCTCATGGTTTGCGCTCTCGACTTTTGGTTAGCCTATTTGATCGGCGCATGCCTTTTTTTTTGTTTTTTTACTTTTTCGAATGTTTGAATTGGTGAATGTTTAATGTTGTTGTCATGGACATTGGGTTTGACTGTCCAAAATCTTATTTTTCTTTGTCCTCTGGTAATTTTTCTTTCGAAACCATTCATTGAAAGAGATTGAATTTGATTCTTGCTTGGATTCAAGTTAGGTACGGAACATGATTTTCAGTATGAGTTTCTGAGAAAGTGTTTTACTTTATTGTTGCTGGATATTGTTAGGATACGATGATGAAGGAGCTCCATACACAAGGTAAAACAACTGATGATATTGCAAAGTGTTTGAGCCTATGTCCGCTGAGTCCGCGAATTATTGCCGCCATAAAATCGGCCCGTTCCCTTGGGTAGTGTCTTGTTTACCATAGTCATCGAAGTTTATTGTTGACCAAGTTCTGCTGCTTCCATTGGAGGGTTGCTGATTAAAGTTCATGGTAACTGATTTTGTTTCAGATGTGACTTGAGGATTATTAGTGATGCAAATCAGTTTTTCATTGAGAGGATTTTGGAAAGTCATGGATTGTTGGGATGCTTTTCGCAGATCAGCACGAATCCAACTTTCATAGATAGTGAAGGGAGGCTTAGGATTTTCCCTTATCATGATTCAAGCTTACCTCCCCATGGTTGCAGTTTATGCCCTTCAAATATGTGCAAGGTATGTGGAATAACTGATATCAATCATCCTAACATCCTAGTTTCTGAATGATAACTATCTGCTTCAGTTGTAGTGGATTTGTTGTTTGACGGTTTAGCTTAATTTGTTTAACAAAGATGTTGTCAGTTTCTCATATTCGGGTTTCATTTTATTGAAGGGTGGATTCTTACGTTCTGTACAAACATGCTATTTTTCTCATTTGCTATCAAGCAATATGTTCGGATGCTTTCTTAGTATTGGCAAATTTGTTGAAATCCTTCATTTCTGCCCAAATTTGGGTCATCCTGGCTCTACATTGAACTGCAGTCTCTGTTCTATTTCCTTGTTTGAATTCTATGTGCCATGCCTTTTATCGTAACTTTCCTAGACCATATTTGGCATGGATACAATGCTTTTCGGTTCTAATGTTAATGGCATGTTCGGTTTACCTTAGGAGCAATAAAAAAGAACAGTTCTTTCAGTTAAATTTCATGGCATTTACGAAGATTAGCCTCGTGCTGAAGCTTTCTATTTGTTGCTTCCAAGTAGGGCTTGGTGATTGACAGCATACGTGCATCCCTTCAAAACGAGAGAAAACGATTCATCTATGTTGGAGATGGAAAAGGTGATTACTGCCCGTCTCTCCGACTCGGCGAAGGCGATTTTGTGCTGCCGAGAAAGAATTATCCTCTGTGGGATCGCATTCACATCAATCCAGCTCTTGTCAAGGCAGCAGTTCATGAATGGACCAACGGGGAGGAACTTGAGAAGATCCTTCTATACCTAATCAACACCATCTCTGCAGTAGAAGACATCAGAGGTGGGAATTCCAATCAGTTGCATTTATCAGACACAAAGTAAGATTTCGGCTAATGATGCATCAAATCTTTAGGTCTGTCTGTTTGTTATTAATTGATCAATGTTTGGGGATCAGACCACTTATGTTCCTCAGCTGGAAAGTATAACTTGTCTTGTATTAAGTGGAGAAGATTCTTATTTATATGAACAAACATCCTGGTCTGTATTGAACAACAAAAACTATTTTGTCTTCCTGTTACACAAAGGTCTAGTATGCAATGGTTAAACGTAGTTCTTTACTTTTATTCCTTTTGGTACGGTGTTCACATTATAATGCAATAAGTCTATGGTTGTGTTCACATTATAATGCAATAAGTCTATGGTTATTTTAGTTTTCTAAGACCAATAAGAATCAACGTTTCAAAAATCAGATTGGAAGTTAAACCATTTATGACAGGAGATTTAGGATTTAAAAATTCAAACGGTATTAAATTGTTATAAAATTTACTAAAGATAAAATAATTAAAAAATTTGAAATATTATCGGAAAAGATTGTGCTTGCCTTTCAAAAATTTTGAAGTTTAATTTAAAATTTTGTTACATAAAAATTAATTACTTAATTTTAATTTATAAAAATTGATCATTAATTAATTCTTTTTATTAACAAGAGTTATTAAATTAAATCTAAATGAAAAGTTAAAAATTAAACTGAAAAATGATTTAAAATTTTAACAATTAAATTAATTAAAACTAGTACTCTCATGAGATAAATCTCTTAAATGAAATGATAATGTTTGATTTTGTTTTATTTTTGCAAATATTTTTTTTTTATTTGAGGAAACTCTGTAAGCAGGCCAAGCGGGTACACCTCTCTAAGAGCTCAATTAACGCATCACTTTATAGGCAGATCAAGCGGGCGCATCTCATCATTGAGGGCACAACTAGTTCTTCACTTATAGATAAAACTTCGATTATCCTAAGCTCTTGTAAAAAAGGCTAGCATAAAATTGAACTTGAGACTTAACTGAAACCAAGCGCCGCTCTCAATCTTCTAAGCATAACCTTTTCTACGGTGAATTTGACAACTCTAGTTTAGTGTTGCAGTTTGTAGTAGCCAATCTTGACTCAAAATGGTAACCAAAGTCACAATCAATGTGCAAATACTTAATATTTTATACATGGCTGAATCTTTTTATACTTTTTCTACGGTGAAATTGGCAACTCTAGTTTAGCGTTGCAGTTTGTAGAAGCCAATCTTGACTCAAAATGGTAACCAAAGTCACAATCAATGTCTCCAGAGCATTTTCATTGTTAAAGATTCCAACCTCATGATTATATATAATACTTTTACTAAGGGAGTTTCTATTATTTTATAGAACCGAGTAAAGTAAAAAAAAATTATTTTTGCCTTTTTTTTAAAAAATAAAAATAAATAAAATATAGGTTTATAAGGTCAAGAATAAGTCTTTTGTTTCATTTTATTTTTTATAAAAATAAAAATAGATCTTATTTTATCATTTATAAAAATAGATTCTGAATAGGTGCCCACTCTGTCCTTGCTCAGGGCCGACCCTATTTCTACTTCTCTCAAAAGTCAATTAGGGGTAGCAATGTGTTGCCTATGTTGCCTTTAGCTAATTTTTTTTAAATTTAAAATATATAATAAATCTTTTTTTTTAGTTAGATTCTTAAGTTACATAAGTCTAGACTTACTTAAGACCTATTTTTTAATAAAATGATAGTCTTGTTTAAAAAATTGAGTATCTAGTCAATCTAAACTTAAGTTTGACTCATAGATTAACTTATTAAAAACAATTAAATTTAGACATATAAACTAAAATTTGCCATATGTAAAGTCAATTGTTGCATCTATTTTATGATATAAAGTTTGTGATGCTGGGATTGACCATATTGTTATATTATAATAAGATTGGAAAAATGTACAAAATAATTAGATGTTAACTTTAAATCTGAAATTATGTTACAAATCATTTAAGTATTACTTAATTAACTTCTAGATTTGATTCGAATAAATTAAACAAAATTAATAAAATTATATTTAAAAATCGAGAATTAATTTCAATAATATTTGATTCCAAACAAAAATATTAAAATCAGGAAAAAATTTACTT
Source organism: Erythroxylum orinocense (assembly GCA_025531955.1). Taxonomy (NCBI): domain Eukaryota; kingdom Viridiplantae; phylum Streptophyta; class Magnoliopsida; order Malpighiales; family Erythroxylaceae; genus Erythroxylum; species Erythroxylum orinocense. The sequence continues at coordinate 3,013,015 of JANZLX010000008.1, read as the reverse complement.
TTAAAAAACTTTATTATATAAAGCTTAATGGGTAGTCAATTGCTACAAGCTATAGAGCTAGTGAGACGATAGGATTCTTCCTCTGCTTAACTCTAAAGCACCGAACTCCGAGATCCGAAACGTGACCATTCCTCTTGACTCGTCTCATTGTCCGAAACATATTAAGACCACAACTTTTCTTGGAGACACGTTTTCATTCGTCTTTTCTCAGAGACCCTCCAGCCATTCCCTCAACTCTTCCTTCTTGCCAACATTCAATCAAAGATCATTGATTGCTGGCATTGAAGCGTTAAAGCAAGCACCTTTCTTCTGTCTCTTTGTGTTAAGTGTACCCATAATGTCGAAGAAGAGAGAGGAGAGAGAGGTGGGTATGCTCTTGGATGGGATCATAGAGGGCATGCCTCTGTTTGCTAAGGAGTTGATTGCTGGGGGTGTCGCTGGGGGCTTTGCAAAGACCGTCGTCGCTCCGCTTGAACGAGTCAAGATTTTGTTTCAGGTATTATTTCCCGTTGTTTTCTTCTCGGTTTTGTGCACTGCTGTGATTCATGATGGTGGTTTTTGTTGTTCTGGGTCCTTTTGAAATAGGTTGTGGGTTGTCATCTCAGTTGTTGCTGTTAAGAATAGTTAGAGAAGCTGAGATCAGGCTTTTCCTTTGAGAATTCTTGGAATGAATTACAACCTCACTTGATATTATTATCACTTATGGAGTAGTGACGATCTCTGACCCGGTTTGGCCTTCCCAAGTATTTTGCATTAGTTTCCCAAATATTCAGAAAAGTGAGAAAACCAGGCAGATAATCGCAAACCGTGATTGTCTTGTCTCCTCCTTGTATAAAAGCTTGAAACTGACATAAAGTGTTCGTATAACTTGCTTTCTCTATAATCAACGACGGGAATGGTCTGTAGTATCTTTGATATTGGAGAAATGGATCGAGACTTTCAATATGGACGTGGCCACATGATTGGAATAATAAACTGTGAAAGAACTTAAACCTATGTCTATTCTCACAAGTTCCTATCCTAGCGATTTTCCTGAAAATCATCCTTGACTTGCTAATGTAGGCATAGCCAAGTTGGTTTACTTGATTCTTTAGGTGAACTTGCCTCTTTTGTTTCTCTTTTTTGCTTGTTTTGGAGCAATTACTTGAGCATAGGTGCTTTTGTTTCTTATGGTGGATTCCATTAGAATGATTAACATTCTCCAAAAATGTCATTCCTTTGATTTATGATAGGTGTAAAATGTATGTAAATGATGAAGCATGCATACATTGGGTGTGAGTAATGGGAAGTTATTGGATATCGGTAAAAGAACTGGGGTATACTAATTCATATTCCATGGCATATTGGTAAAGGAATTGGGAAATGTTTATTTATGTGTCAGAAATTAATGACATGGATAACCACCAAACTGAACAGAATTGAAACCATTGCTCGTGAATTGTCCAACTAAATTTCCCATGAGTGAGAACTTAAAGTTTTCCTATATATTCTTAGGTATTCTTTTAGCTTACTTGTGGCATGGTCTGAATCGCTTATATTTCACTTCTTGTCAAAATAACTGAAGAATGCTTTTGTAGTGGTATTATTATATCAAAACTCTTGGTGTGACAAGAACCGGGCATTTCTTGAGATTATTAAACTGTTATATGAGTATGAAAATGTCTTGTATTTGTCGAAGATCTCCTATTGGTTTAACCTGGTAGCAGGGTTAGGTTAGATATCAGGGAAACTTATCCAGATTAGATATTAGTTGAAGAATTAATCTTTCCATCCAATACTAAGTAACATTTTTGCATCATTCATTTTGTTTGGTATGACGGTTATGGAATCACATTTTCCCTACCTCAAATATTGCAACAACCTATTTGAGATGAATTTCATAAGGATTAAATGAACCTGATTTATTTTTCCTTTTCAGACAAGAAGAGACGAATTCAAGACTATAGGGTTATTTGGCTCTTTCAGAAAAATTGCAAAGACAGAAGGGCTCATGGGTTTCTATAGGTGGAACCAGTAGTCAATGCCTGTTTTCTGCAAAGTTTTCATTCTGTTTTGTTGCTGCGTCATTTATATCATATATGTTGTTTCCAGAGGGAATGGAGCTAGTGTTGCTCGGATTGTTCCCTATGCTGCCCTACATTACATGACGTATGAACAATATCGGAGATGGATCATACTTACCTTACCTGATATTGGGAGGGGTCCTGTACTTGATCTGGTAGCTGGTTCATTTGCTGGAGGGACAGCTGTGCTTTTTACTTATCCCCTTGATTTAGTGCGAACTAAGTTGGCGTACCAGGTATTGTTACCAAAATTTTTCTCCCCTCCC
>JANZLX010000008.1:2991081-3002498 GCA_025531955.1 Erythroxylum orinocense | reverse complement strand
AGTATTAATAAGGGTATATTTATAATTTTATTAGCTTTCTTAATAAGTATGCATTTTTCTAAAACGACACTTATTATAAATTGGAGGGAGTATGAAATAACAAAAATATTCCTCACGTCATTCATATTAATATAGAATTTAATATTCGACTGATTTTATTACAATTTAAAATTTTAGTGTTACTTTTAAAGTTTAAGGTAATATTGTAAAATTGAGTAAAATTTTAATTTTTTTAAAAAATTAAAACTTCAAAATTAAAGTGAATCGTAATATTTATTGTGACCACTTGGAGTTATGGCTACAACTGTAACTTTACATTCTTAGTACGCATTAACTCAAAAGAAGGGAAAAAAGGAGACAGACATGGAAACGTTAGTGGTTGAGATCCTTTATTTGAAAAGGACATGTGTGGTGTAGTATACTATTCCACGCTGCACTGCTAGCTCCTTCCTTCCTTTTTCTTCATTCCAACTTGCAATACGTTGTTCCCTCCCCATCCCATGCTCTGTCCAAATCAGACACTTTTGCTTAATCACCAGAACCTTCAGGTGCTTTTTGGTGAATGTCCTTTGTTAATACAATAAATATGCTTAACTTAACTAATCAATACAAGGATACATTTGCTTTAATGAGTGGGGGACTAGGAGGCCTCTGATTTGGTCCCAAGAATGCCCAAACTGCGAACCCTTTTGTCAGAATAGTAATGTCGAATCCGTATTTTGTCTTTCATGATTAGGATTCTAATTTTACAAAATTGAAATCAAACCTACACTACGAACTTCGGACTGAGTATGATGACAATGAAATCGATACCAACACATGCTTGAAAAGGGTATATCAAGTTTATATGGTTTCATTTATGCCGTATAATGCATTTCTCCTTTAGTAGAAAAAGTTCAGTGCTGTTCGCTCCACCAAGGAACTGAAAATAGCACTCCATATATACCTTACGTGATCAGTTTGGAGAAAACAGGTCCTGCTTCATTCTAGCTTGAAACTGTGAGTTCGGAAGCCAACCATTTTACTCTGCTACCAACAATTCCCAAGTCATTGAAGATAACATGACACTCGACATATATGGTTCAGGTCAATTTCTGGTTGGGTTTGAGCAGGTTGAAGGGAACCGAAATATGCCAATGGACTTCACAAGGTTTTGACCACAGGCAACAATCCAACTGGAAAATCTGTCAGCTTTTGATGAAATCTACTCTCTCAAGAATATCTTCATAAACTCTTCCCTTACCTTGGAATTACATATATAGAGAAAGACAGTGGATAGATTGCTACTTTATTTCATTTTCTTTACAACACAAGTGGTAAAAATATCCAACAAAACTATAGATGCACATCCAGTCATCTTCTCCTGGTGTGCATTCATTTTCATCAACCCCACCCTCACCACCATCATCATAAAATCCACCAAACTAGCTACTACTTTATCTTTGTCTATCTCTCCCCCTTTATCTATATGTGTGTGTGTGTGTGATGAGGTTGTTATTTGTTCGTAGGTAGTGGACGTTAGTTTATGTTTTCTAAGGTCTTCGGAAGTTGAGGCTTTGTTTGGTGAGAATGGGCAGGAAGTGCTCACATTGTAGGAACCTGGGACATAATTCAAGGACTTGCACCGGTTTCAGAGGGAGCATAGTTGCTTCTGGCTCTTCAGGACTCAGGCTTTTCGGGGTGCAACTTCGGGACTTTTCTTCATCAGTCTCTTGTGTTCCTATGAAAAAGAGTTTTAGCATGGATTCCCTGTCGTCTTCGTCACCTGCTTCTTCTTTGTGTTCGTCTAGAGTTTCCATCGATGAAGATTCAGATAAAGCACCCATTCACATTGGTTATCAGTCGGATGGTCTCACTGGTCGTGCTCAGGAGAGAAAGAAGGGTAAGTCCTGATTATTATGTCCTTAATTTTGAGTCTTCAGCAGAAACAGAAATTGTGTCTGTCTTCTTCTTCTTCTCCTTGCTTTTGTTTTCTTGAGATTTGATGGTGGCGGACTATGAATAGAATCAAACAGAATGCCTTTTCCAGGTTTTTTGCTGTTTGTATTTATTTAACACTAGATTGACTGTTCATTTAATCAGGAGTTCCCTGGACAGAAGATGAGCATAGAACATTCTTAATAGGGCTTGAAAAGCTTGGAAAAGGAGACTGGAGAGGCATCTCCAAAAACTTTGTGACCACCAGAACCCCTACTCAAGTTGCTAGTCATGCCCAGAAATACTTTCTTCGTCAAGCAAACCTCAAGAAGACGAAGAAGCGACGTTCTAGTCTATTTGACATGGTAATTAATAAACCAACTCCTGTGTCATTAAACAGTATTTATCTCAACTCGGATTCTTACTCTAGCCATTTGGACATGAAGGTTAGTTGTCATAGTTCAAAGCACCCTAGATATCCTGTTCCGACTCCATATTTCAGGACAAGTAATTCTCAGTACACAACGAGCCATGAGACTAGTCTGCCGGGTCTTAATCCCTCTGAGCAAAGCTTCAGGCAAGTAGACATTCATGGAACTGACAATCCTCATCAGTTAGCTTCTTGTCATCATCATCATTCCACTGGATTTTGGCAACTACATGAACCTATTGATTCGCTGCCTAGAAAACCAATGCCTTCAAGACATGTAGCACCTGATTTGGAGCTCACTCTCGCTGGTCCAACATCTTTGGAAGGAAGCAGTAAACCATCCTCAGGCTCCCTTATAATCAGACCTATCAGAGTCTCGTAACTTGATCGAACCAAGAAAGGTGAAGAGAAACAAAAAGAAAGATCCGTCATATGCATAGAGGGTGGGTTGGTTCGATCTCTCAAAACTCCATAGAAATTTTCTTAATATCAGATACACTGGTGATGGACTTATCAAATTGGTAGCTTTTTTTGATAACAAATTGTTCAGATCTATCTATGGCAGTCGAAGGTCTCAAGAAAGCAGTTGTGTAACATGGAGGGCTGTGTAGTACCTCCTCCTCTTCCTCCTTTAATTACACATGCATGTAATAGAATGAAATCGTTTCTTCATCCACTACTATCCATCTACAGGAATGAATTCTCTTACAAATCAAAAATTGCTTGTGTACTGGAACTGAAAAAACCAGTCCCAGAACGTCAGGAACAATTTCTTTTTACCTTCCTTATCCACTTCATGCACAAGAATCAATCAATTACGCATATACATAAGAGTAATCTCATAAGTACCATCCCTGGTTCACTCAAAACCGCAAAATGTTCATGAAAGGATTGAGCTTTTTGCATGGAAAGCATATGATAAAAACTGACGTGGCAGAATAAATACAGGTGCAGGCATTTCTGCCCTAGTTTGTCCTCGTTTCAAAGAACTGGACCATCACGCCACTGCCATTGTCGTCTCTGTGTCGATGCTTCAATGGTTGAAGATCTATGAAAATTTTGAAACTGGGACCCATCTCTCTGGTCCTAATTTTCTCGAGAAAACGACTGATCAGCCGTAGTTCTTTGTAGAGAACAAGTGATGATACTGTATATCTTTATCTATAAATCCCCTTCTATACACACATATTTGGCTTTGCTTAAACTCGAACTCGATTCTTTGCGGCTTAATCCATTTTCTTAAGGAAACAACGAGATTGAAATCGTTAAATCAAACTTGCTACTTAAAACTCTTGAATTGAGAGTCCTAAATCAATTCGTACTCACATAGATGAAAGAAAGCCTAGGGTGACATTAAAATTTCATTTAAATTGTGTCATTGTCGTCTCATACCAGTATGACAGTGTATCATTGTCATCTCGCACCGGCATGACAGAGTTTGATTTAAGGATTTCAATACCAAAACAATGTAGTTCAGTTAAATTTAATTAGTTAAACTTAATTAATTTTTACGTGTACAAGTGTTTAGAAGTCACACCAGCAACATTAACAGAAATACTAACATGGCGCTAGAATTTAAAAAAAAAAAGAAATTTAAGTACTCAATTGCTACTTTTTAAGTTCAGACTATAATTGTAAAATTGAGTAAAGTTTGAAATTTTTTTGCAATTAACCCTTTTTTCATAATATGATTTAGTATCCGCTAAATATATATTATTTAAATTAAATTATGAATAATTTAATTTAGTATATCATATTTAATTAATTATTAATAAGAACTATAAATAACTTAATTTACTTAATATAAATTAAATTTAACAATAATTAGCAAATAAGAGATTAAAATAAATTTATTTAATTAAAAATAATTTATTTTTAAGTTTTATCTAATATAACTAATTATTATTAGTGATAAAACTATAAATACTTTGAATTTGAAAGAAAAATTAAAACTAAAAATCAAATTAGATTAATTAAAAAGCTAACCAATATATGTACTTAATTAGCATTTCCTTGCCGATTACTCAATAGTTAAGTTTTCAAAGACTTTAGTGTTCACTGGTCTATTTGTGTCATTTCAAAGATCTATATCAAGCGAAAGTTGCAAGGGAATATAACGAGTGACTACAAAATTGGCACATCTCCTTTCTTTTCGACATTGTTTTGGAGATAAGGAAGTAGGGGAACTCCTGGATTGACCACAACAATAGCTTCCATCATCACTCACTATCTATCTACCTTCTTCCCACTGCAAACTAGGGTTTCTAGTTACTATTAGATTCATTTTTGTTCTTCCTTTTTTCTCTCATAACATGTGTGTTTTAATCGTCCTAAGAAGAAACAACTATTCAAAAGTAGCATAGGAAAAGAACAAAAGAAAGAACAAATTCAGGGATTCTACAAAATATTGTCTTCTGATACGTATAGCTTCCCTTTCAATACTAACATTGTCTGGTATAGAATCCATATGATTGGTCACATTTATGATCCCCTTTTCAGCTAAAGTGACCTTTCAACCAATTTGCATGTCTTATTTGCAAGCTGTTGCTCTCTCATTGATGTCAAATACACCTACAGATATATCGTACCCTTTACATATCCATTCGGATGTGTTCACATAAATCTTGTGGAGGATACGACTTTGTTTTCTAACCAATCCCTCTTATCTACTGTGTTATCTCATTCCATCGTTTTTTCTTTCTTCCCACTACTAATTTCTTTTATAAAAGATAAAATAAATAAAAATATTTAAAAATGGATATAAAAATAAAGTTAAAAGTAACTAACTAAATGAACGAACAAGAAAGAAAAAAAAACTAAGTTAATAAAACAATCGAAAAAGAAAAATATGAAATAAATAAATAAAATAATTAACTGTTACAAACAAAAATATTAAGGTTAATTAAAAGACACAAAATTAAAAAAAAAGTTAACCTATAAAAAGAGAAATATATCTCTACCTCTGTATCAAAATTTGCTAAAGTATTCTACTGAGGGTTCAAATTTTTTATAAACTCTAGAAGAAACATATTATTTTTGATCACCTTCTATAATTTTTTTAACTCTTTATCTTTTTTTCAGTCTTTAAATACAATATTTTTTAATATTTTCTTAATATGAATTAAAAATTAAAAATTAAAAAAACTTTTAACTTATCTAAAATTATAAAATTAGTACAAACTCAATTACAATATTGAAAAACTTTCCCTTCTGACACTCTCTAGATGAAAGCTGTGCACTGAATTGTTTGATTATATTATTAAGAGAGGAAAACCAAGAACCAGACGAGTAGTACATATTTTTTCCATCGAGTGATTGGTCTTATCGACAATCTCTTTTCTAATTTCTTGGAGGCAGTGATTATGTATTCTACTCATCATAGCCTATCATCTCTGTAGCTTGTACCCGCGTTGATGAGACATCACCAAAAGCACATACAATACAATGCAAGTGAAGAAGGTAGAAGAAGATGAATCTCTGTATCTTATTTACAGGTTCACGCCTATGAAAGCAGACAAACTAAAAGCTGGGAAAATCAGTCAGCTTGAGACAATGATGAAACAAAATAAACCAATGACAGGTGATGACTACAATAACAAGTGACTTCCATTCCATGAGAGCTTATTATTATTAACGTTAAAAGGACAACCAAAAGAAAAGAGTACAAGTATACATCATTGAGCAAAGTTGTTGCTTTTCTCTAAATCAGGTCTTTTAACTGAAACCAAAATGATGACACAACTCTGGGAAGATAGAAGAACTTGCTTTCAGGTTTCTCCAACTTAAAATTGATCAAATTAAGTCCGGAACCTTTGGTATATGTATTACTTTCTCCTCCGTGTGCAAGTGATTTTTGTATTGAACATATATACTATTCATAATTCAAATCAATGGAGTTTAATCAAAAGAGTTGAGTGGCATAGAAAGTTTTACAACTATTGATACCATCAATATGTGAGATGGGATTAGTAGTCTGCAAATTGTCCATAACTTTGTCCACAAGACTAATAATAGTTCAAAAATATTCTATTCAATTAATTGCATTTTAAAAATAAATCATCTTTCACAAACTGCAAACAAGTAGTCAAATTAGAAAAACTCAGCAGTTATAAGTACATATTGTCAAAAAATTTACATGCCTATAGCCTACGTCAAGACATAAAATGAATAATTAAGTGAATAATCCAAGTCCAATAAATTTGCTGTATATTGAAAATGAGTTATACGTCAAAGCAAATTGTGTTCTGATTCTGCGGTATGAACATTATATTACAGAAAGAAGGCTATCTTGGAAAGTGGGGAAACGATCCGACCTTCAAAGTTGGATGAAAATTGGCGAATGGATTAGATCTTCCGAGCTTTTGATTTCAATCTCCGTGGTGAGCAATCTTTTACTTGACTGTGTTAAGAGGTTCAAGACCAAAGCAGAAAACAGCTTAGCATGTCAAAATTATTTCACTCAGTCAATCTCTTGTCCAGTCTTGAGCACCTGTCATCCCTAGTATTGTAATAAGGCAATCGGGTGAAATGCTGTAAACTGCAAGTTTCGGATACGTGAAATCATTTAATATCATGAATCATGAGGGCCTTGGACCACCAAAGTTATACGCTTGGCACTCTCTGTCCGAAAGCTATCTCCTTTAAATCCAATCTGGAAGTAGAAATCACAAGCAAACACCTCAACAAACTTGCTCTGATCGCAATCAAGCAAAACATGTTCAACAAAGTACCATTTCCTACTGAGAAGCTAGGCAAATGTATACATTATCCAAGGCATTACCTCACTAGAACTATCAGGGGAAAACCATCTCAAAAGCACCCCAAGATGAACAACCGCAGGAATCAATTTGAAAAGCAATGGTGTAGTCACCTGTACCGGGACTTTGTGAGCATAGTTCAATAACTAGAAATGCTATACATACAAAAAAATTGATGTCCTCTGGGAGCATGCAAACAAACTTAAGGGAATTTTCTAGATTCATCTAGAAGGAGAATGTGTAAGAAAGAAAAGAGAGATTTTTGCAACAGTCATTACAGGAAAGATTGCATATTTCTTTCTACCTTACTTTTGGATCTTGTTTTGTTATTCTAATATTCTAATGTATAAATCCTAAGGTTTAAACTTAATCAATTTTTTTAATAACCCATAAAAAAGTTGCATGAAAGTAAGCCTAGTCCAAGTCTATCTTCTCACAAACCTCCTCAAGAACATAAACAAGAACCCAAGAATTCCTAACATCGAGTGCTCCTAAAACTATAAATGCCGCATTGTCTAGAAACATGAAAGGAGATGCTTGAGAACATACCAGACTTAAAGCTGTTGTGCCAAGTAGAAGTAGATACAGTTTGCCCTGTAACAGGCGCAGAACTTCAGTACATGTAGATTAAAGACAGTGTATGGTGCATCCAACTGTGTATGTGTGAGAGTGAGAGAAAGAGAGGTTCTAAGATCTTTCTTTTAGAGTTCAATTCTAACATTTCTCGTCCATCTCTATTTTTCAAGCTCTAAAGAGAAGGATTTTTTTCTAGTGAATGCATAGAATGCGTTCCATTAGATTGAGTATGTGATTGTAGAACCAAGATAAACCAAAGATAACCATTTAACTCTTGCTTATACGTCCTCCCTTCACACAATAATTGTGTTCACATATCTACGATATTCTTTTAAGAAAATGGTAATTCAGAAAAGAAAGATCACCACATATTTTGAATGGAAAATTAAGTACCAACCTCAACTAGATGAAGATTAGAGGCACGGCTCAGTAGAACAAAAGCAAATTCCCCTATTTGTGCCAGAGACATTCCAACCTACACATTAAAATAAAGTAAGGATCTTCTACAGGTGGAAAATTTAAAACAGTCCAGACAAAAATGTGCTAGCATTTCTACAAATTCTTACGAGAAGGGAAGTTTTATTGCCATATCCAAATCCCTTTACAACAGCAGCAACCAAAATAGTTTTTATACAGATAACCAACAATACAGCTGCCACTAAAATGTCCACATGATTCCAAAGGAAGTGAACATGTATTAACATCCCGATGCTGGATAGAAATAGAGCAGCAAAGAAATTACGGATAGGTTCAACCTGCAAATTAAACAATTATAGTGAGAGCAGAAGACTGGAAACTTCCCCTTGAAATGGCAGAATTAGAAGAAAATAAAATGAAGGGTAAAGGGAACAGCACAGGATTTATAAGAAAGGGTAGTTCATAGGCAATTGACTCTCTCATGTCACAAGAACTTCCATAATTACGATGATAGTCGTATCAATATGCACTTTCAAATCAGAACAAACAAAAGCCTTACTTGTTCAAGTGTATGTTGAGCAAGATCAGTTGTTGATATCATCACTCCCGCAGCAAAAGATCCCAGTTCAAGGCCAACGCCCAGTTTATCGCCACACTGAAACATGAAAGCAATTTATAATATAGCGTCTATACTTCCAGGAAAAGCAAGTGATTGGCTGGTGGGATGAGATTCATCTTGTATCTGATTTGGGTTCCTTGTTTTTAACAACAATCATTGCTGAACTTCAAGTTAACTGCATCATGAATCAAAAGTTTCACATAAGAACAATAACCCTGACAAGGCTGAGTGCAGAAGAAAACAAGGAGCAACAGGTCATGAATGAGAACCTATTTGAGGAGCGTATTTATCATCTTGAACATGTGGTTCACTGATCTCTCGTTCCATATGGTCAAGGATTTGGAGACGAGCTTTAAGCGTAGGCTCTAAGCACTCACAAATGATGTCCAGAGGAAATCCAGCAGGTTTTATATCCAACTGAATTGCGGTGACCCCTTTACGAATTCCTGCAATTTTGAAGTCCATGTCTCCCAGATGATCTTCTAGGCCCCGAAACAACCCAACTTTACTTTAAGGACTTGTTAACAAGTTAGTAGATTGGTAGGATTTCAAGGAATAATAGGGGCAGCATAAGACAGATGTAACCCCTTTGGTATCATTAAATAATTCTGTTTTCTACATTTAAAAGCCTCACAAATAGTAGAGAAACATAAGATCCATATAATTATGGAAGATGAACAAGAAGGATAAATTCCAGAAGTTCCAACCAATTTTTAGGCTCCATTAAGTATAAGCCACAACACTGATAAATACTAAAAATGATGTAAGCCACAGTGAATCAACAAACAAGAATTTCACCAGAATATCTGACAGCATTTGGTAGTCCTTGATCGCACCAGTTGAGGGATCACTTTCACTGACAAGACCCACTGAAACTCCTGCAACGTGTTCTCGCAGTGGAGGGCCAGCATCCATCAAAGCCATGCTACCTATAAAATTCAAGTGAAAAATTAAGTAAAATGATGTGATCAAAACCAAGTTTAAAGAATGCTTTATCCCTAAAAAAGAAGAGTATTTATGCACATGTCAAGTTCAGAAGAACAGTTACTGACCAAAAACACAAAAACTAATAGTTTCCCTTTTGATAATAATGCAAGAATTGGAGACCGATAGCTATATTAAAATTAGATAAGATACCTCCACACACATTTGCCATTGAAGTTGAGCCATCGGAAGCCATGACTTCAGAGTTCACACAAACAGTGTAAGAGAAGCCATCCTCTGGAGGTAAAACAGCAAGTAAAGCCTTCTCCGCAAGAGTTCCTGCAATTGATGATATCAACCTTACAATAGTTATTACTAATGAGACTTAGGAAGCATAATAATTCTAATTCATTCTGATGCCAAGAGAAAAAAAGTAACTCCTTGCTTATGTTTGCTGTCTCGAAAAACAAAATTATAACAAAATTATCTTGGTTTCCAATATAGCAATTCATTATTCATCCTACATTCCAATAACTCCTTGCTTGTGTTGATGCTCTAGGCAACCAAATTGACTGAGATCAATACAGCAATTTGTTATCATCCTACATTAAAAAGATTAAAACCTCACTTATGCAACTTCCCAAAAAGAGTACATGTTGTGCCAAGAAGCATGATGAACTGCTCATGGTGAATTTCACAGCTTGGAAACAGTAAGAATTATAAACCTTGAAAATAACTAATAGCTATTTGACCTTTAGAACAGTTCACATAAAGCATGTTTGCAAATTTTCTGGAATTTTAATACAGTTTCACAAATAATTTCCAGAGTATTATATAATTTGCTCATCACAGCCATCCTAACCGCTTGTCTCTTATTGGCAAACTTGAAAGGATGAAGATTTATCTGATCAAATTTGGAAAACATTGTTAGTGAGTGTGTGTCTGTGTGTGCCAAGTATACACATACAGGATTATGCAAACTTCATCACTCTCTAAGTCTCCCGTGGGATCCACTGTCCCCATTAAATAAAACGACTCAGGCACATGAATTTTTCCATCTTTGAGCCTCCTTTTTTCTTCTCTTACTAAAGTTGAAAGTCGATATTGCAAATATGGTTCTTCAAGGGGAATCCCACATCCAATCATCTGTACCACATCGTAATCTCCCATCTCGCCAAAGTTACAAAAAGTTACAAAATTTCCGTTCTTCTATCACATATCAGCTCCTAGGCCTAGTTCATCCTCAATGTCATCTCCATCTTCAAACAACTTAAGGAATCGAGCTTGTTCTTGCGCTCTTTTTCTCTTTTGCCAGTATTTGAATGCCGTGAATAAAGCAAGTATCAATACAGTTGAAACCAGAACACATATGACTATGATCACAGCAAGATGCATTCCATTACCACGATCGTGCTTGTGTGAGGAGGTATTGGCATCTGTACACACCCAAGAACAAAATCATAACCACAGTTCAGGACAAGATTAAGATGGTCCATATACAAGGCACTGCATAGATGTGGATATTCACAGCTTTAAAAATTGTTACATGATCCAGATTTCAAGACCTTTCAATTTCACCATAAGAATCCATAAAGAAGGTTGCAATAAGTTTTAGTAGCACGATATGTAGAACAGATTGCTGGAGCAATGAAGTGATTTCTTATGGCATTTAATTCTGAAAACCACCAACTTACCAACTTAAGTTAACTAGCTTTCGAATAAATTGATGATTAGCATAGAACCAATCAAATCTCTTAAGATGAGTCCTGTTAAGAAA
>JANZLX010000008.1:2950894-2961993 GCA_025531955.1 Erythroxylum orinocense | reverse complement strand
CTTCATGCCAGGCCACCAGAAATGCTGTCTCAGAGTACGATACATCTTGGTCGTGCCAGGATGCATCGCATAGGCAGTTACATGTGCCTCCTTAAGGATCTCCCGTCTCAAATCATCAATATCTGGCACACACAGCCTCTGGAGCTAATTGCATTAACTATTAGCTGTTAGCTGATAGCTAATTTAACTAGCGGATTGCATTAGCTGTTTTTCATTTAATGTTTAGTAAAATTAGTTGTTTAGTATTAGTTGTTTATGTATAAAATGGCTTATAAGGACATGACTTAAAAAATTATAAGGGTATAAATATTATATATCTTAGTATTTCATTGAATATTCTTATAGGAATATTCTACAAAAATTAAGTTTATAACTCTAATAAAAAACATAGAATATATAATAATAATAATCATCATCATCATCATAATACATCCAAACATAAAATAAAACAATAGAAATGAAGTTTAACAACACAATTTAAATAGAGCAAAAGAAATGAACATAGGAATAAAACAAAATGGTTGCAAGTTAGAGAGAAAATAAAAAACAGAGAAAAGAGACAATAATGGATAAACAAAATGGTTATAAGTTAGGCTTTGATACTTTATAATTAAATTTTAAAATTTTTCATTAATATATGATTAAGAAGTTATGCGTTAATACCTTATTAATTCACATATATGCCTAAATTTAAAGTATTTTAACAAATTTAAATACGAAAATTGTAATAAGTCTTGATGAATTTATTCTAAAATTAATTTAAAAATTCAACCAAAAAATCATGATGTCTTTAATTGACATCATTAGTCATTTTTACATAATTAGAAATCTATGCAGTATCAATTTTCACAAAATTTTTATATTAAATTTACAACTTTTGGTATATTTAATCACAAATTCAATTAAAAATGGGTAATAATATTGTTTTTAATTGATGATCATATTTTAATAGAAATTATTTTTAAAACCTAAAATTATTAATTAGGACAAAATATTTATTTAATTAAATAACTATTAGTACTTTTTATTTAGTAGTAAATAATAGAGAATTTATAAAGAAGGGTTATGATTACAAACTAGTCAAAACTATTACACGTAACTATTATATAACACTAAATTATCAATTTGCATAATTATATTCACATGTTGCAACGACAAGCCAGTCCCAATCATTTCCAATTTCTTTCAGATCCTTGGAATGTTACAACCCCTGCAAAGCTTTGCACAGAAGGAATCCTCATTCTGTTTTTCTTACTATCACAAGTGTAACTAACTTCTTTTTCCTTAATATGATAATACACCATTTTCCATAGGAACTACTACTTGGAGAATACAAAAGTATTAGCTATTTTCATATCTTCAAAATAACAATCACTTATATATGATGAGGGCATTCACAACTGTTTTGGGAAACTAAAGAAGTTTGATTGAGCTTTAGATCCCTTTGTCTTTCCCTCATCATTCGGAGCAGATAAACCACCATCATCAACTATTACCCTCACTACATTCTGAGATAGGTCATTAATACTGCTTTTTGTATCAACCTCTTGTTCTTAGCACTCTAGGCTCCCATCTTTACCATTTGTAGCAGACTTTGTTTCAGTGGATTTACATTTTCATAATCTAAACTATTAGGCCTTTGTTCACAGCTCATTTTCACCTGCAAAGCAT
Source organism: Erythroxylum orinocense (assembly GCA_025531955.1). Taxonomy (NCBI): domain Eukaryota; kingdom Viridiplantae; phylum Streptophyta; class Magnoliopsida; order Malpighiales; family Erythroxylaceae; genus Erythroxylum; species Erythroxylum orinocense. Next base: position 2,960,322 of record JANZLX010000008.1, on the reverse strand, counting down.
CAATTAGTGAGCAATTTATGCAGTACCGAAAGACCTATACAAAACTAAGAAAGCAAAATATATTCTTTTTGCAGAAAACATCAACAAACTATGCTGATTTGTAAACAAGAGAGCTGTAAAGAGCACAACTAGAAGTTAATTGTATTTACCTTGAATTGGTCTAGATCAAAGACATGCAAATCATTATAATACCTGCAAACATTCTCATCACGGTCAATGGAGATGAAGATAATATCAACCCTTTTATCTTCACTTAATAAGTTGTTATAAAGTTGCAAAAGTTGGGGAAGAAAAGTTTTACATGGTCTACACCAATTGCGAAGAAGAAGAGGCAAATGATCTTCCCATCACAAGAAGACAAGGGTACCTGCAGATAGATAGCTTCAATTGCTTTTGCTGTCTGAGTTTCAGTTTTGCGAAGTGCAAAGAATCGATATATGCATATGTACATATATAGATCGGCAACATATTATGGGAGATCATTGTTGTAGAAGTTCTCAAACGACAGATTATATACCAAAGTTAAGAGTTAATGGATACTAAAACCACAGAACATGAGAAAGTAAAATGAGTACCTGTCAAACAGAAGAGACATTTTTTGTAAAAATCACACAAGAGAAAGGTTTCTTAGAGGAGTACCTGTCCTTCACCAGATTGGACTTTCAAAGAATAAGGAATCTGGGGACCTAAAAGGTATAATCTTTAGGGTTTTAGATCTACATGATCTGAACAGAGTTTCTCAAGTTGATCATCAATAGAAAATTCTCCCATCTTAGCTTTACTGTCATTTTATCTTTAGGAATGAACAATAAACCACATCTAATGGCTGGTTAATTCAAGGAAAACTTGCAAACGAAAATGGAAATCATAATGAAAGCAATGAATAACAATTGGAAGATCAAACAGGGGGCACATTGCAACCAACAGAAACTAACAAGAATCTTTACTCATCAAAACGTTGGAAATCCTCTTCCTTGAAGGGAAATTGCTCTGGCCACTCAACATTCTTCAATACCTACGAGGAGGGAAGATTGAAAGATAACTAAAAAGTAAAAACTGAAGAAAAGAAGCTTCTTTTTTTTTCCCACACTCGTAGTAATTGACAGCAAAACTATCGCCAAGAATCAAAAATTCTAAAACCCAAGTAAGAAAATCTGCTCCAATTGCAAATCCGAAGTCATCAAAGGCAGATCATCATTCCCAAGCCATTAACATCGGAACTTTACCTCTTCAACGGAGCTCTTTTGCCTTGCGGAAGCAACGAAGGATTTGCCAGCAACCCCACCAGACATATTCATGAACTGTGCCCAAACTGAAGCACCTAGAGCAATTACCAGCCTACGAGGTGCTTTAAGTTCGTAGTTTCGCTTCCTATGAGCATTCGTGGAAAGAGTAGAGACAGAATTAACACGACATACAGGAATAATTGTTGTTAGACGGGATGAGCGAGAATAAGTTCCAGTGCTTCCTAAGACGGTCAGCTTTTGAGGGAAAGCCAGTCCGACAAAATTGGCCATATTTTATATGCTTTATTTGGACTCTCTCAGCTATGTGTACATTACAAGCAGGTTTTGCCATTTGTTCAGGATAGCGCAAGAACGTGTGTCCCTTACTACCACATGATGATTCCATGACCATGGTCTATCTATCCCCTGCTAAGCTTCAAGGAAACTCTGGTTGTTTCGATGGGCTCGTGCATTTATGGGTGTGGTCTAATGGTAGAACTAACATATAAATGATTCCCCTAAAAATTGTAAGAACTGCAACATTGGCCACACACAGTTCGATCAACTTGAAACGCCAATTTTGTTTTGACTTGATTATAAAAGCTGAAACTTGAAAGCTTTACTCTTTCAATCGATTATTACAACCAAAAAAAAAAAAAAAAAGGGGAGAGAAATTTGGTTTGCTTTGTCATCCGAAATTCAAATCTACCAAATCCCAATCAAAATAAACTTGATCCCATAACTTTTGGCCGGAACGAACTAGTTTTGCCATCTGTAACTGGATGACTCTTGCCGTTGGCATGCAGAAGATTACCATACAACCATTTCCACATAATCAACAACGCATAATTTCATGCATATATGTGCGGAAAAGGATGGCAATTACAGGTAGTATGGAGTAAAAGTACATTCTTATTTTCTAGAAATGATCAAAGGTTTGAGATTTGAAATGAATATCTTAAAATGGTTACTATGGTTTTGCCTCGTAGGTTGGAGGGACCTGTCCTCTATCAACCCTCCAAGGGCCACCATAGAATTTCGGTCGCATAAGAGGCACTGCTTCACCAGGGTGATCTTCCCAGAACTTCTCCTGCTCAACACCAAAGGCAAAGAATCTTCAATTAGACTCAAGAAACACCATTTCTCAAAACACACAGAAGGAATACTTTGAATGACCTTAAAATCACTAAAATTTCAAAGAATCATGCTTTCGAAAACTATCGTTAAGGTAAGCAACCATAGCCTCATCTCGCGTGAAGGCAAAATGAAACATTAGAAATAACATCTCCTAAGTCATAGAGATGTCAGAAAGTGAATGGTTAACCCAAAACACAAAATCCAACAAGAACTACACACAAGCCACTTACAAGAACAAAAGAAATTGCCATGAGGATACAGAGAATCAATATGTTTAAGAACAAGCACAGATCATGCTACTGTTCTTCTTCAGAGTAGAGCAAGGCCCTAATAACTTGAGATCATAATAACCGAGTTATTGTCAATTTAACTTTCAAGGTTACGTCAAAGTTTCACAAACTTAATCGAATATGCTTGCAGCTCTTCTGCATCATGTGATAAAGTTCTGTTTAAAAGCCCATCAATCTGAATGGCGAGGGCATAAGAATTGATAATTTTATCAAACACGTCAAGTGAACTAGTTATCAATCATCCGTGGCTGCACCATCTCTGCAACCTTATCCCCATTTCATTAACGACCCTAACATCTCTCAGGTATTACAACAATTATTCATAGCCAACAAAAAAAAAAGAGAGAAAACCCATCTGGAAAAGGCTCACAGATTGAAGGATTAGTTTCAAAAGGGAATGTAAAGATGCTACCTTTACTCTATCTCACCCAAACCCGACAGTAAGTTCCCTAAAATCCAATGTTCCAACAAAACCATTTGAGAATCAAAACCATCACTATTCTTAATAGGGAAGACCCAGTTAGAAAGTCTACTTGGGCAACACAGAAAACCAAAAGGAAAAGCTGAGGAAAAGATAAGAGCGAATGTGGACCTTGTAAAGTTGCTCGGTGATGGCGGCTGCAACAACGCCAGTGTAGAAAGCGCATATATAGACACTGACGAGAGGAGTGAAGGATCTGGGTTTCCTATACGGCTGAATCATATCCCATAGAAATGTTTTCTCCCATCTGCTATGCACGTAATCTGCATATTTCGTCCATAGATAACTTGATATCCTTGCCGGCTCTCTCGGTGCCATCTTTGTTCTCTCCTAACTTCATTTCAACACCGCTTTTCCTTTTTGTTACGTCGATTTAAGAGCTCAACCTCCACGAAAATTAGCCAAAATTAATTAGATTTTATTAAATTAAATACAGTCTTCACTAAATTAGTGACTTTTAATTATATGCAACACATAAACATATTCTCTCTTTGTCCTTCAAAATAGTATCTTACTGTCCATCCAGTTAAATTTGAGAGCATGTGCCAAATTATTTTAATAAAAATTATTTGATAAAATTAATATAATTATCTTGATGATATTGATGATATTTATTAATATAATCCAGTAGTATTTACTTCAACCAGTGTAAACAAAGTTCTAAACACTGACTCTAATCAGTGTTTGAAGTTACAAAGATTGGACACAGATCAATCATAAAGAATGATAGACAATTACTGCTTGTTTAATCAAAAGAACAACTAAGCAAATATACAGAATAAGAGCACATCACTATACGTATACAGAACAGAACAAGGCTTTAGATTAGCAATCCTATGCTTGTGTTGTCCCAGATGAATTGTCCTTGGAAGCAATGATGGATTCAAGAGTAAGTTCTCCAACTACCTTGGGCGGTCCAATGCTGCATCGTGCTGAGTTGTGCCTTTCAATAGCATCTTTTAGCTTCGGAAACTGCAGATGGTTTGAGGAATCCAAAAGCAACAGAATCAGTAGCAGTATTAAGGATAAAATGCTAAAACACACAAAATCTCAAGGCATTGACAGTTATTCAGCCAGATTCATCAAGTGTTTCCTTCAACTAAATGGATCAAAATCTTATGTTGTTACAGATTCCATTGTCGATTTTCCCCATTAAAAAAAGGCTTGTGAGGTTTCTGTTTAATGATGAGACTAAGAGCGCATAGCTTTGGATGATGAAGTCAATTAACATCGAACCAGGCAAATCGCATCACCGAATTCTACAGAAGTATCATTTTGTTTGCTTCTCAAGATGATTCAAAAGAAAACGACACCAGAACAGGTTAACTTTATACTAAACATGCTTGTATACTTGCGTTCTATACAAAAATAACTCTAGTTGAGAACTGCACACATGTTTTAGGACTCAACACTGAGCAAAAATGGAACTGGAAGATACCAACCTTAGCAAGTGAGCAGGAGAAGGACTCCAGTTGTCCGTCAGCTCCACGATAGAAGTGGAAGAAAGGAAGCACTTTAACGTTCAAACTTTTGCACATAGATTTATTCTCATCAAAATTGACTTTCAAGAATAAAATTTCTGGATGCTCTTCAGCAGTCCTGCAGAGCTGAGAGATGAGTTCACCGAAAAAACAGGTCAACATCATGATTACCGGAAATAGGATAATATTTAGGCGGTCATATCCCTGGATTTTTGGTCTAACACAATTCCCAGTAATATTCAATTAGTGATGCCCCTTCATCACTCTCCCTTGAACTATGGAGCTTCAAAGAAATTTATCTGAAGAGAATTTTGCCACTAATCTACCAAGAATACTGAAGAAAGAAAAATTTAGCACCTTGGACTAAAATTTTTCACCTGTGTTGTACTTGAGGGAAAGATCCAGGCATATATTATAGTTTCAACTCATTTGGCCACAAGGTTTGACTATCTTTTATCTTTCATGTCGGTACCACCATAGCTATCACCAAATCCACTCACTTTCTATAAGGTACTTCCATGGCTCAGACTGCTTTAACCAAGGTTTTCCAATTTACAAATGCACATCCAGTCTACTGCTTTAACCAAGGCTTTCCAATTTATAAATGCACATCCAGTCTATATGATGGCACCAGAAACATTTAGCCTCACCACTTAGCCAACTAGACTGCAAAAATTCCTCTCCTAAAGCTACAAGCACCTTGGTGCCTTGCTAACATATCCATTATCAATGAATGCTAAACGGTAAGATGTTCTTAGGACATTCATTATGTTTGTCACCACCTGAATTACATGCATTAAGGTTTAACATGTTTTAATCCTGAATACTGGAAATTTCATAACAAAATGACGTATACAAGATAGCTAATGCCAAACTAAGCGTAATAAGTAAGTAATCACGACCACATAGATGGCCTTGTTGAATTCTTCAAAATCCAAGAACTTCCAATGCATATTGATCCACTTCAGATGAAAACAACTACAGGGACAATAAACTATGCCGCTAGGAGACTGATCCTTTTCTGTATCATGAAACTTGCATAAATTGCCCAAAACAAGCTTGACTAGAAGATGAGCAATATGAATTTACAGTGTTAATTGATGCTTGATGCCATTGCAGACAAAGAGCAACTGAAATGAAACAAAATTACCTTGGGATACAATGCTCGACAAGAAGCACACCAGGTTCCATAGAAATCGACAATCACTAATCTATCTCCAGCTTGACTTAAGGCACTCAAAAATTCTTGGGTGGAATGGATGTCAATCATGTTTGGTGTACTTTTCTCCCACCATTTTGGCTGTTCTGTTTCAGCAACAGTTGCATGTAACTGTAACAGAGCATTGAAGATGGTTAGCTTGTTCCATTTATAAATGAAACAAAAAGAATTTTTTTTAACCAAAGATGAAGAATAGAAAAAAAGCTACTTTTAAATGGCATCTCACATATTGCAAAAAGTTTTCTAAACAAATAACACAAAAGCAGTATGTTGCTTATTGTGTGATTCTCTTGACAAGTATTTTAGATTAACTAACAAACTCTCTCCAAGCAAATACTTTATAGGAAATAGCAAACTAAATATAATATCCTATCCAGAAAATGAAACTTATAGGCAATCGATGGAAATCATCACCTAAAGAATTAAGGAAACAAACTAGACATCACAAAGATGCAATCAACTAGCAAAAGTCACAACCCAAAACAATGCAGACATTTCACAAGCAATTGAAACGCAAAAGGCATTTCCATTGATGCATTATAATCATCAAGAAGAATAACCTAAAAATAAAGAGAAAAAGAAAATTTATTTTAGGGAGCATATGTAAAGAAAAAAGCCTTGAAAGCAAAGAAAGCCAATGAATTATTCAGTTGCATCACCAGATATGATTTTCGGGTTCATATTCAACTTATAACATAGATTTTACCATATACATGTGAAAAATTTTTAAATGTTTGCCAATGTTCTGACACATTCAATAAAAAGTACATTATTTCTTAAACAAATGATCGTTCTAGTTCAAGGAAAAACACAGTACAGCTTGATCTGAATTGCAACACAGTTCAATGCACATAGTACAAATTGATCTGAATTGCAACATAGTTCAATCCATCTGCCCTAACGAATTCAAGCCAGCATATTATCAGCTTTTATACTTGCATTCAACTTAATGCTTGCGGATATCAGATACTCTCAACCCCCTTCACTGTATCCTCATAATCGTCTTCCTTTAAACAAATTCTCAACAGTTAAAGCTTTTTATTGCTAATGAAAACTCTTGTTTCTCTCGACTAAACTTTATAGCTAAAAACATTAAACAATACCAAGTTATTTGTGGAACAGAGAACCAAATCGCTGAAAGTAAGTTAAATAAACAGAATCACTTTATAGTAGCTAAGCAGAAATGATATCTCTCTTTAACAAATGTCGAACTTTCAAGCACAAAATTAGATAACATCAATTTGATACTGTCTACAAAATAGAAAATTCTAATGAACTACATTATGTACAATTTGCTCCTAGTACACAATTAGAAAAGACTTAGGGGGTGCTTAGTTAGTTGGTATGATAAGAAAGGACCAGTTATATTTATTTCCTTTCCTCACTATATTCTTTATAATTCCTGAACAGGCGCACGCTTACAAACCAAACCAAAGCTTACTATATCAGCTAAAACTGCTAGTAGAAACGTTACTTGTTGCCAAGAACCAATTAATCAGACACTGTTCGCCAAAGGGTCCTCGAAATTCTTACCAAAAAGAAAAGGGCCCTCGAAATTTCAATTAATTTTCAAAGAAACAAACCGGAAAAGAAAAGAAAAAGAAACTGAAAGGCAAAGTTGGTACCTTGAAAGAAAGAGATTGCTTCCTGGGACTGAAAGGCAACCGCGAAACACCCCTAGCTGATGAACAAAGAACGGGATAAATCTTCCCATATAAACCACTAGAAGCGGGTGGACGTGGAATAGCTGGTACATGAGGATTCGAGTTGGAAGTAACTGCAGTGTTCAGAGAAGACGAGAAGCGAGGCCAGTGAAAGGACGGGAATCGAACAACATCTGCCATCTATAGAATTTACTAAAATTCAACACCCACAATGAAAGAGATATAAAGATTGAAACTTTTTCGTCGGAATTGAGTTGATAGTTGAAATTTGGAACCAAAACAGACTGAATACTACATGAGGTCAAAAGGGGACCAAATTAAGAGGGTCTAAGTTCTAAATTACTGTAGAAGCAGAGAGACCTCCTCTTCGCTTCTCCTCTGCTCTCCTCCACTCCCAAGTTCGTGTTTTTGAAAGAAGGCAATCGTACGAACTGGAGATGTCCAAAATTACACAATCACATCCGTATCTACTGCGACAAACATTATTGTTTATGATTGGTAACTGGACAGTGGTACTTTGCTTCAAGCTGTTGACCCGTTATCCAACCCTGTGTTTATGTCCTCTTTGGGTTGAGGAACCTTTTGTTATGGCTGAATCGGCGGTTTCAAGTTCATACAACTTTATCCTTTCTAACGATTTTGTGTATTTTAAGATTTAGTTCAAGATCACATTAAGAGAGTAAATTATGGGCTTAGGGTCGGATTTTATGAAGGTTAGTGTATGAACTCCTAAACATTCTTGAGGATGTCAATGGAAAATGATTGAATTCTTTATTTTTATGATAAACATAATTTTTTTAATAAATTTAACCTAAAAAATTTAATAAGAAATAAAAATAAAAATTCAAGTCGTTAATAGGGACTTTTAACGATTAGAAATTTATTGATTTAAAAATTATTAAATAAGGTGTTACATAAAAATGAATTAATTAATTTGTTATATAAATAGATTAAGTTAAAGGAGTAACTTTGATTTACTTATCAAATTTTTTATTTATTCTATTATCAAACTTTTAAATATAAATTTGACTCAAAATCATGATTTTTTTATCACCAAAAATACTAACCTTAATCTAATTAATCTTTCACTCGATATTTATTATAAGTCTTCTTTTGGTCTCATATCTAAATCTTATGTCTCATCAAAGATTTCAGCTAATTTGCATCAACGCAAGCCAACACTTGACATTACTTCTTCTCCTTGCCTCTTCGCAAGTCTTTGCTTTGCTATGCTATTCTATGTATCGAATACTAATCAAGGCTCGTCAATGCTCACACGATTCCGCTTCCTCGAACTAAGAGGTCTGTCACCTACCTTGTACTTGTTTCAGTTACAAATGCTATTCCATTTTTATTATGACTGCGTTACAAGCAAAAAGCTAACGGCTGTGTTTGGAAGATAGCTGATTAGCTAAAATTTAGCTGATTGACCAAATATAGATGTTTGACTTAGTCAAACAGCTATTAAAATTGTTTGGTAATTGTCTGGTTGGGTTGGCTGATTAACCCAACCAGCCAAAAAAGAATCAGCCACTGTTACCCAGAGTTTGGGGTAATCAGCTGGTAATCAGCTGATTACCCCAAACTCAAAAGTACAAAAATGCCCAATTGTTTTCTCTCCTCTCTTCCAGTACTCTTCCCATCCACACGACGTCCCGACGTTCGATCCATCTAGTAACATAACAGCTCAGTCCCGACGTTCTCTCTACTCATCGCTCATTCGATCCACACGACGGGATCGGATGATCGCCAGAGCAGCACCGTAACCAACGACCCAACACCTCGATCTCCTCCGATCTCCTTCTCTCTTCCGTCGAGCTCAAGCTGACGCCGTCTGTCTTCTCTTTTTCTCAAGGTACACTCCACACACCTCGCTCTTCATCTCGATTTCGGATCTGTTGTCTTCTTTTTTGTTGCCGTGTTTTTTCTT
>JANZLX010000008.1:2932069-2950794 GCA_025531955.1 Erythroxylum orinocense | reverse complement strand
CCTTATAAGTCATTTTACACTTAAACAGCTAATACTAAACAGCTAATTTTACCAAACATCTTTAACAAACAGCTAATACAATCCGCTGGTCAAATCAGCTGATAGAATCAGCTATCAGCTAACAGCTAATAGAATCAGTTATCAGCTATCAGCTATCAGCTGATTGCCAAACAGGGCCAACATCTTTCCATTCAAGATTCTCGAAAAGAAACTTTACAGGTTCCAATTGATGATCCAGTTCAAGATATTTCTTCACCAAGAATTATAAAAAAGAATCAAGATAATACAGAGAATTTAGTTCTCAAGAACTATATCAAAGAAATGGGGAATACAAGGCAGAATCAGCCATAGCTTAGCTGCTATTGAAGGATGAACCATATAATGTACTTTCTCCAATGGTGACAATCCAGAAAACCTTAAATTACTTCGAAGAAAAGCAACTTAGCCAGCTATAACATCTACATCTAGTTTCGTTTATTATTTCTGATGTTCTTATCAACAGTATGTGCTTTGAAGGAAAGCAAACTGAAGAGGAGAGTAGAGACTGGTAATAATTGACACAAGAAAGCAAACTTTTTTAGGACATTCCAACAAACATCGATGTGGACAACATAAATGAGGAGTCTTTCGCTACTCGGTGGAAAAACAAATGTGGAAAACAAAAAGGGAAGGTGTTAAAAACATGAAACAAGGACAATCGTAATTGTACAAGTAGCGGTAGCTATTTTTTCAGATAGAAAGTTTAAGCTCTGTTACTTCTATACCTGAGATATTTAGACAAATGTACATTGCAGTGGAAGGTGACAGCCTCCCTCTGCTGAAAATAATAAAGTGATAATCATATGGGCAATCATCTGGTTGCTTGAATCTAAAATACTACATTCTAGATTACACATTTGAATCTGCAGCTCATAAAATCAGAAAAAGCTGGAGCCAAATGATAATGCAAGCTCTCAAGATCAATCCAAAACTGGTTACCTTCATTCCTGCAAAACTTTATAAACCCTTAAGCCACAACTATCCACCAAGAACATAACATCAACCTCGAATAACCGACCAATCTGCATGTTCATCATTTGGCAGCTGAGACCATTATGGACATGTAACAAAAATTTACTGAGTAGAAGGCAAAAGAATGGAGGAGGAAAATGCTAAAGAACCATTATTGGGAGCACCCTGAATCTTAAGAATTGAAGTAACTATATTATATATCTGGACATTCTCAAAAGAAGGTACCTTCCTACCCCTGGCAAATTGAGGGCCATGGCCAATGAATATTGTCCTCATTGAAAAAACAGCATTGTCATAGCCATGTGATCCTCCACACTCTTGTGGCTTTGTTCGCTTTTGTTCCACCTTAAATCCCTCTTCGATCAGCCCTATTATCGGTGGAATCCTATCACTCTCAACGTAATGAAGTCTACTAGGCAGCTCCTCCTTAACATAAACTCGCAAATAATTACCGTTTTCAACTTTTCCAGACCTTAATCCTTCATTCATCTTTGAAACAACATCAGAAGGAACAATACCAGGAGGTGGCTGAATGGCAAGCACTGGACTGTAAGATTGCACCCATTCAGCTGGAACTCCTATCCAAGATGCCAAATCATCAATAAAGATCAGTTTTCTATCACAAGTACCCACCATGCCATGATCACCCACCATTATAATATTAACATCCTCAAAAACCCCTCTATTCTCTAGCCCACTAATCAATCTCCCAATCATCCTATCAATTGCAGAAACTGCTTCTGTTATCTGGGGATCATCGGATCCCACCTTGTGACCCTGATGATCAGGATCCTCAAAATACAGAGTCAAAAACACTGGAATTTCATCAGTAGGCAAATCAAAATAGCTCAAAACCTTATCAACCCTTTCCTCAAATGGAACAGATCCATTGTAATGCATACAGAAATCTTTAGGACAATCCCAAGAACCTTTATGCACCTCAGACCCAGGCCAAAAGTAGGTAGCAGCTTTCAACCCGTGATTAGCCACAGTCTCCCAGAGTGGCTCACCAAGCCACCATTTTGCCTCGTGGCTTTGCATGTTGAAGACCTCACCAATGTGAGGATCGATAAAGTAGTTGTTCACAATGCCATGATAAGCAGGATAAAGTCCAGTAACAATAGAGTAATGATTAGGGAAAGTAAGTGTAGGAAATACCGGAATTAAACCCGTTTCGGCCTCAGTTCCATTAGCGACCAACCTGTGAATATTAGGTGTAGGTGTCTTAAATTGGTAACCAAATCGAAACCCGTCAGAAGAAATCAAGAGAACAACCGGGTGGCTAAGTTTAGTCAACGGACGAGCAGTCTTGTCAACGGAAGAAGATTGCTCTGGCAACTTACACGAAGAAGAAGAAGAAGAAGAGAAAAAGAGAAAAGCGAAGGCGAAAGCAGCAGATAGAGCAACGCAAGTGACGACAAGCATGGCGATAAAAAGTATCGTACTGGTGGCTCTCTGCTGACGATTGAGCGAGTCACACAAGTCAGTGTCGAAGGAAAGAAGAGTCGTAGAAGGGTTTGGCGGTTCTTGTTCTTCCGTGGGCAATGGCGTGGGTTTCGTGGAGGTCAGGGCAGAATCAGAACCCATGATCGATCTTTTGCAGTGCTTGAAGTTCTGAACCTCTTCTCTAGGTTGGTTCTCGTTAAAAATCAGTAGAACAGAATCATAGCAATTTGTGGGTCTCGACTCTAGACAAAGAGAATAAGTTGTTTGAAGTACGTTTTCAAGGTGGTGGTAGTAGCAATAGTTGTTGAGGGTGTCTGTTGTTGGAATGTCGCCGAACATGTCAAACGTAAGATTTACGTACGGTGTGATCTGGTCCCACCCAGGAATTGATTCAAAAATGGAAAATTTTTAGACTTTGGGAGTCAAAGACTTCGGCTTTCCTTTTGTAACGACACAGCTTAGAAAAAGGCCACTAGTTCCAACTTCCAAGTGGGTTTTGGACGGGAAACAGAATGGCGTACCTGAGCATGGGAGAGGCTCACCGTCGAATCACAGACTATTTAGACCGGTTCTCCGACGCCATTTTCTCGCAAGACGTAGCTTCTCTCAAACAACTACTCTCGATCTCCTCCAACTCCGCCTCTCTCCTCTCTCTCGCTCACGCTCTTGACGTCTTCCAGGTTGCTTTGCTTCACCCAAACCCTTCCAGTGGTAAATTGGATGATAAGTCATTGAAAAATTCAAATTTTTTTTTTACAGGATGGTAATAGATTGCTAAAACAATCGGACAAGTATTCCCAATTTGGCGAGATCATTGCTCCTCTTTTTCGTTCTTATCAAAGTTATCGAATTGGGAATTTGGTCGATTGTTATCACGCTTTCGAAAAAGCTGCCAAGTTTGTTTCTTTAGTTCTCCCTTTGTAAAAGAACATCCCTTTCTGTATTTGGTATGTTAAGTATTGTCAATCTCTATCGCAGTGCTTTCGTTCAGGAGTTTCGAAATTGGGAATCAGCTTGGGCTTTGGAGGCATTGTACCTCATTGTCTATGAAATTAGGGTTCTTGCGGAGAGGGTATTACTGAAAGATTTGAGTAGATTATTGTGTTGTAGTGGTGTGGATATTCAGTTTTTTTATTATGAATCCATCTATGAACAATGCTGTAGGCTGACAGAGATTTGGCTTCAAATGGGAAATCTCCAGAAAAATTGAAAGGAGCTGGTTCCTTCCTTATGAAAGTGTTTGGTGTTCTTGCTGTAAGTTCACAATATCTTATGGTTATGTTATTTAGAGTCTTCAGATATTGAGTGGATTATCTAGTGCTTTGCTACCTATTTAATGCTTCTTATAAAATTTATAGGGGAAGGGTCCAAAACGAGTGGGAGCATTATATGTAACTTGTCAGTTGTTCAAAATCTACTTCAAGGTGAGCTTTTGCTTCCTCTTTCTTCAGTTGTTTTTCTAGTCTTTCTTGAGAGTTGGAATAGATTACTGAAAATCAGCTGAGGCTCACCAAGCTAGGACTAGAGCAAATGTAATCTGGTTTTGATATAGCAGGTAAAGGTATTCATATGAGAAAGCTCTTATTGCCTAAGGTGTTGTGCTTAATGTTTTGCAGCTTGGTACTGTTCACCTTTGTCGAAGTGTTATAAGAAGTATAGAAACAGCTCGAATTTTTGACTTTGAGGAATTCCCAAAGAGAGATAAGGTCAGAACTGTGACCTGTAACAAAGAAATCTATCACTTTTCTTTGGATGGAACTTCATAACTTGGTAGGAACTACACTTGGAATAGCATCTGATTCATACTCTTTGCTATTGTAGGTTACATACATGTATTATACTGGCCGTTTGGAAGTTTTCAATGAAAATTTCCTTGCTGTAAGTACTCATTGTTTCATGTTCAACTTTGTCACCCAACCTGCATTTCACATTCAAAATTGTGTGTTAAGCCTTGCATTTTTCACTATGAATTGGAGATTAGATCTTCTGTGCCAGACTGCCAGGTATTTAACATATACACGGTGCTCAATTCTTGCTCATAATTGGATCTTAAAAATACTTTGAGTTGATACCATTGTGTCAGCTTATATGGTACTGCTGCATTTTATTATACCAGATGTCACATCTGAGTTTTACTACAAGTTATTGTATTTAATCAGGATATCTAGGCTTGAGAAGCTCATTTTATGGAGCTTCCTTAATGATTAATTCTTTATTGGATTCTTTTCTTTGACATGACAGGCTGATAAAAAATTATCGTATGCCTTCACACACTGTAACCCCCAACGTGAAGCAAATTTGAGGTTAGAATAAACCATGCGTGAATATACCTTGCATCTGTTTGATAATGAATTGTGGATAGATTCTTGATATACAGCCGGTTGCCTCAACTAATAGTTTGAACAAAGTCTTCTCATATCAGCTTTTGTTGTAGTTGCTTGAACTGTATCTTATGGAGCCATTACATAATGCATGTCAATATAATTTCATAACAACAACATCAATTTCATGCACGAACAATCTCTATTTGTTTATGCTGAAAGGGTTAAAGTTGAGTTTTAGTTATTGTAAAGAAGAGTAATGCGTTTAGTCAGGAAAAGAAAGTGGATCTAATACTTCATAGTGGGTTTGATAGTACTTATACTTCATAGCATAATGGGAAACTCACACAACCATGGAACCCAAAAATTTATTTTATGAGGGAATAATGATGCTGCTGAATATTCAAGTTGCAGCTCTTTTCCGTTGTATTTATATCTCTAGTCATGTAGCAGTTTCTGACTATTTTCTTTACTTTTGTTTTGACTTCAGGATGATACTTAAGTATTTGATACCGGTGAAGCTTTCAATAGGTATTCTACCCAACAATTGGCTCCTAGAGAAGTATAACTTGGTTGAGGTACGTCTGCCACTTGAGCATAAATTTATGTTCTTTCAGTTTTACATAAAGGTGGAAACAGAATTTTGGTTCATGTAAAACGGACAGTGCAAATAATTTAGCTTTTATGATTTCCCACTTTAAAGTGGAATTATATATTCCTGCGGAAACCATTTTTAGTGACATAGTAAGTAGTCATTTTCCTTGACAGTACAGTAATGTTGTGCAAGCTCTCAAAAGGGGTGATCTTCAACTTCTTCGGTTTGCTCTCCAAGAACATGAAGATCGGTATGTTTGCTTTTGACAAGATCTAATGAGATTGATAAGAGATTTGAACTGATTTCGGAAGTTGTTTTTGTTTCTTCAAGTTTCTTAAGATCAGGAGTGTATCTCGTCCTAGAGAGACTAGAGCTTCAAGTTTACCAAAGATTGCTTAAGAAAATGTAAGTTCCATTCCATGATTTTGGACACGCGCATACCTTCTTGATCTTAATGTGTCTGAAAACCTTCTCATAGCAGTCCTGATGACTGTGATGCAGTTATATTATCCAAAAGCAGAAGGATCCTAGCAAAGCTCACCAGATGAAGTTAGAAGTAATCGTGAAAGCGTTGAAATGGCTTGATATGAACATGGATTTGGACGAGGCAATAATCTTCATTCTTGTGCATCTTTAAGCTATTTTTGCAGGTTCCTTTTCCTCTAAACAGCTGTTTAATCTAGTATTCAATCTAATTGAAATATCTGCTGCATATGTAGGTGGAATGCATAGTGGCTATACTCATACACAAGAATCTTGTTAAGGGGTACTTTGCTCACAAAAGCAAGGTGGTCGTATTGAGCAAGCAAGATCCTTTCCCCAAGTTAAATGGAAAGCCCGTCAATTCCTAGATGTTGGACTGGTTTTGCAGCAAGTTGCACCTAGTTGAAGACGACTTTATTGTACTGGCCTTTTCTGTGTTAACATATACTTTGTGTTCATGTAAAGGCTCCCAACCTTGTAATGGCCTTTCCTCTTAAATCATTCAATTCTCATGTTTATTAGTATGCCACTCATCATTTGCATTTCATTTCATAGTTTTTACTATATAGGCAGTTCCTGTCGGCATTCTAGTGGGAGTAAACTGGTTTCAAATTCCAAAAATAAAGCACTCCTGTAACTACAATACAAAAATACTTTGAGCTCGTGAAGGTTAATAACAACGAGGTGATATTGTGCACTCAGTCTGTTATACGGAAGGTTTTTACTAAGACAAGCCGAAGGGTGACTGTAAGAGAGTGATGCATATCGAACCAGTCTGTTACGCAGAAAGTTTTACTAAGACTAGCCGAACGGTGACTGTAAGAGAGTGATAATGATTGCAAAATTTCGCTTACATAATATATCATTACGTTTGGACAAAAATTGCCCTGTTTTATAACGAAACCAAGGAAAAGAAAAGGAACAAAACTTCCAAGGGTCTATATCCTGTTGATGTAGTTATGCCTCAGCATCACTCATCACCAAACTCAACCCCAGACATAGGCACCTCAGCAGATATTGGGTTTTTATCAACAGCTTCCATGTCCATGGCGGAACCCTTACCGACATAATCGACTTTAAAGTCATAGTCATCATCCATTACGTCCACTTTAGCTGCTTTCTTCATCCGTTTCTTCTCTGCTCGTTTCATCTTTGGATTGAGTATACCCTCGGCTGAATATAACTTTTCATTTTGCCTGTCATTTGCATTTCTAGCCTTAGTTTTGCTCTCATCTTCTTCTTCAGATCTCATGTGCTGGTCCTCAACATCATTTTCCATGCCTTCGGAGGTATTATCACACTGACTTGATGGTTGGGTTTCTAGATCACCCTGGTATTGCGAAATATAACAAATTAGACCAGAACACAACATGGGTAGGTGACTAGTAAACAGAGTCATTAGAGTTTTTATAAATATTTGAAATAACTTCTGACATCAACTGTACAGCTTTTCCAGAAATGAAATGCCTCAATGAGAAGGAACTGTCCCCTAATTATGCAACATATCAAATATCAACCAAAAGTGGCCTAGACAATATAAAATGACCCAATAAATCTTTTGTTTAGATTGTTTCCCAGTAATGCAAGATGAATTCAATATTTGAAATTCATCATTAGAACTTGTCAAGACTTAGGATAAAGCAAATGTGTACATTATGGCAACTCTATCCTTTTCACATAAAGCACATAAAAAAACTAAAATGTTTTATTTGGTTGCATAATTAAAAGAGACCTCAATCATCAAGTAACAATCTATGGACACCAAGATATTTTTGCCAACATAATCTGATTATTGGATAACCAAATGAAAAGTCAATCCACAAAGGCATGTAGTATGGATATCAATGGAACTACTTGCATGAAAATTTCAAGTACTACACTAGATCATCCAATAGTACAAAATGATGGATTGGCTCTAATAAATGGTAGGAAAAATCACCAACCTCCATCATACTTTCATCAAATTGGAGAGGACCACTTGTAGGCACTTCAACAGGATTAAAGTCATTGACAGACTTCAGGCTTCCAATAAATGACGATTCACTGTTGTAAACTTCATCAATATTAAATTCCTTGTCAAACTCTGATACAATTTTTGCCTCGGACGGTTTCTCTTGATTTCTACTTGGAGGCATAGTGTAATATGGGATCTTGCCTGAAAATGTCGATTAAATGATTTAGCTTTTAGAAAGAAAGAAAGAAAGTGTATCAAATGAGTAATTCCTAACCTAAATCATTTTGTTCTTTATATAACAGTTTCAAGGTACGTATAACCCCCTTTTAACCTAATTTAAAGCCCACAAAAAATAAACACCATTGGTACCACAATAATTGAGGGCATGATTCGTATCAAAGATTGTATGGGCAAATTTTTGTGTGAAAAGAATAAATGAAGAATTTTACCCTCATTCCAGTCGTGTAGAACAACTCTAGCTGCAGCTTCAACATCAACAACACCACCTTTTTTTAGTCTACCCCTGACTGTTGCCACTTTTTGTAAAAAGTCATCAACTGAATCAAATTGTGGAATCTTGTACAGTGTGACCAATTGTTTGTCAGGGCAAAGTTTGAGAATTTCCTTCACTGTTGTCCATACAAATGAGATCATATCAATAAAGTAATAACATTTCATGACTAGATTTCATTACAAATATTTCCCCAGATGAGAAACATGTCAACCAAGAATCCAGAGTTGAGAGAAAAAAAAATGAAAGTAGAATTCTAGCTGAATTAAGTCCTACAGTATCATGCCAGTAGTTTCCTTCTTTACTATTATAAATTGTTCGTGTCCAAGAAGACATTTATAGACTTCATCTAAGTATAAGGTCCCTTCCAATAGATACAAATTTTACAATTTCTTACTAACAACAACATCAACCAAAAAGATTTCTGAAATCATTACTTTACAATTCTGAAATGTAAAAAAAGCCTGGGGTTAGCTTACTAACTAGATGAACATTTTAAGCTAGTTCTCCCTTGCTTAGTCCTCTAGACATGCGAACTAATGGATGATCTAGACGAAAGGGAAAGGAAAGATGGTTCAATTACCAGGAGTGATTGGATCATCCAACTTCTCAATCCTTTTGCAGTTTCGAAGGGCTATAGATGCATTGTTCTCCTTAGATTTGAGCATTACGACACCTGGACAATCCAACAACTTTACATTTTTGTCTAACTGAACTTCTTGCATTGCTCTTGTTAATCCTGGAGTAGCACCAACATTGGCAACATGGGACCTCTTCAAGCTGTTGATTAGACTGCTTTTACCAACATTAGGCAACCCAATAATGCCAACAGTAATAGACTTCTTTATCTGTAAAATAACAAGATATTGAGCAAAGTGTCACTGCGTGCTACACAAACTTCATGCAGTTGTACGATAATCTTATCTCAGGCACCTGTCCAGCTTAGAATACAATTTGCTCACAATCCTTAGATACCAATATATGAGAAAAGGGAAAGCTTATACACCTCATGACTTCTTGAGTAGTTTTTCAACAATTTAATAAGAGTTTCAGCTCCAAGACAATCACTTGTCTGCAGAAGATTGCTAGGCTTTGCAGACTTAGAGGAAGATTTCCAGCCTAAGTTTGATCTCTGCTCTTGGGTACTGCACTTAAAGGCAACCGCAGGTAATTCTTCTCTAAGATAATTTAGCCATTTTTCAACAGCTTCACGGGGTACAAGATCTGTGGGATGGCAAACACAACCAAACTATAGAGTTATATAGATAACAGCAAGAATACAAAATACATCTCCACAGAATGTGAAACTAAAATCTCAAATGACAGTGCTTCAAGTAACAGAAGCATTAAGTTAAAAAGACAGGTTACCAATTTTGTTAAGGAGCAACACTAGGTGCTTGTCAGGACCAGCCTTCATCACCAGCTTTTCCATATCAACACAACGTGTACCTAAGGGGTCCCGAGCATCAAGAACTTCTAAAATGACATCTGAAATTTCAACGACTTTAACCAACTCCTTGTAAAATGCCCTGTCAGAATTATCTGAAGAGGAAAAAGAAATCACGAACCATTAGTATTAAACAAAGCATACATCAACCTTATCCCTTTAAACAGGATTCGATAAAGGTATTAGCATACCCCGGTTCTTAGGGTTTCTTATGAATTCATCAGCTTCATCGTGTATCCCAGAATTTACTTCTTCAGCTATTTTGGAGGCCTCATCATTCTCCAGTAATCCCAATTTCCTCTTCCGAGCCTGAAAGAAAAAGAGAAAGCACCAAAAAATACCAAATCGAATGTCATGCACTAACCAAGCCAGGTCGATGAAAACGTTAAAAACTAACTACATTCACCAATAAAAAAGGGAAAACTTCAATACCCTCTCTTTGCGATCAGCCTTTTTTTGCTCCAATTCCTCAATAGCACGAGCACGTCGAGCTTCAAGAGCCTTAAGTTCCTGTTCCTTGAAAGGCCAGTCATTTGGAATACCGGGATCTTTCTCAACCTTCCGTTTATGGTTCAAGCCAAGCTTTTTAGCGTCTTTTGCCTTCTTTCTATGATGCTCTTTCACCTTCCTAATGATCTTATACTTCTTCTTCAACGTCACCCTCTTACTCTTGCTCTCTAATCATCACAATGAACAAACACACACTAATATCAAACTATGTAAAAAGAGAAACACGACAAGAACAACAATTAGGGTAAAGGGTTATTCTTACTTTTGCTCTTCTTCACCATTTTCACGGAAACGAGCAGGAGCAGTAGGGTTACTAGGGTAGACGCAAATGGTCAGTGGCGATACCTTCATGTATTAGGGCTTTTGCGTTTTGGGTTTCGGGAATTCAACGCTGCGTTTTGGGTTTTGGGAGTTCAACGCTGCGTTTTGGTAAATTCACTCTTTGATAAACGAATTGATTAATGTATAAATCAAAAAAAATATTATTAAATAAAATTTTAAATTTTAAATTTTTTATTTTAATCAAATTATTTTAAATTTAAATACATGCTTTAACTTGATTATAATTCGGAATAATACAAAAATAATTTGATAAAATTTTAAGAGGTTTAAAAAAATTATATTATAAAATCTTATCAAATAAATTAAAATAATAAAATATTTAATTATTAAAATTGTGTATCTTTTACATAAATTAACTAATTTTACTAATTAGCTTACAAATAAACTCTTTTTTAGTTACCTCATTGGGTGTTTTAGGTGGGTCTGAACTGTTGGTGACACTTTTAAGTCATTACCACACCTAAATTAATCCCCGCTCATGTCTTGTGAGACTTCGAAAAACAGCTTAACACTATCAATCGAGTATTTAACATTATTATATACATAAGCAGAAATCAAACCCCTAACTTTACTTAAGCCAAAATCTACCCCTTATTGGCGGTACAAATAAATTTATATTTAATTGTACCATAAACGAGTTTTTAATGGCTGACTCTCGAAGTTAAAGTACATAAGTTGGTCCTTGCACAAGTTGGCTGTGCATGAGCTAAAATTTAAAAGTTGTAATTGCTCGATTTGTGTATAATCACCGGAAAAAGCGACTACTGGCAAGATTCGAAGGCATTCAAAAACAACTCAAAGACAAAGACTCGATCTCCCTCTGAGAGCTCGAGGAACATCTCTTGTCAGAAATGGAGTAGGTCCTTTACTAAGAAGAACTTCACTGGCACCAACAATCCAGGTACCAATAGTTAGGCCAGGGTGACAGAAATACAAAGTACTATCATGCAATCACCATGGCCAAACAACGACAAACGAGGATTAATTCCTTGAAAGATGAAAATGGAACTATGATATCATATCCAATTAGTATCAAAAGACTCGCGAAACTTTATACGATTAAGAGCCACCATCCTATGGATCAACAGATCCATGGTCAGTTCCCCTACCTAACCCTCCAAGCTTTAGCTGATTTGGACCGTCCCCTTCATACTGATGAAATCAAGATGGCGTTCTTTAATATGGCGCCTAACAAGGTACTAGGATTTGGTGGCTTACCCGCTTTATTCTTCCAATCCCAATGGGATATTGTAGGCTCTTCTCTGACCTTATTCTTTCAGCGAATTTTTAGGCATGAAGCTTAAGACTCTGATCTTAACCGCACACCTCGAAGATCTGGTAGCTCCAACCCAATACAGTTTTGTCCCAGGACGCTTGATTACGGATAATATTATTATCGCTTAAAAAGTCATCCATACCATGAAAAGAAAAACCGGTCAAAAAGGCATAATGGCTATAAAGGTGGACTTTGAGAGAACTTATGATCGACTATTTTGGGATTTTATTTAAGATACCTTATTCGACGTCAGAATTCCCGAGTCATTGATTAATCTCATTATGAAGTGCATTTCCTCGGTTTCCCTACAAGTAAGGTGGAATGGAGCACTTAGCGAGGCCTTTAGACACTCCTGAGGTATTTGTCAGGCCCCATATCACCCTATCTCTTCGTCCTGTGTATAGAACGTCTAAGGTAATCAATTACTTAAGTTATGACACAAGGCCGATAGCAGCCTATTAAATTAAGTAAATGTGGACCACCAATTTCTCACTTGTTCTTCGTTGACGATCTCACCCTTTTCTCATAAACCTTTATGGATTAAGTGGACATTATTCGGGATACCTTAAATTCTTTCTGTGTTGCTTCAGGGCAACGCGTCAGCCAAGATAAATCTAGGTGCCACTATTCCAAGAATATCCCTACCTCGACGGCTTACTGTTTAAGCAGTGCACTGGGCTTCATACAGACGAAAGACCTCAAACGTTATCTTGGAGTTTCACTTCTGCACGAATGAGTGAACAAGAGAACATATCAATACATTCTAGACAAGATCCACCAACGCTTATCAAGTTGGTCTACCAAACTTTTATCTTTTGCAAGACGTATTACTTTAGTTCAATTCATCATAGCGGCCCTTCCCAGCTATACTATACAGATGGTTCGGATGTCCCGCAGTCTTTGTGATGCATTAGAGAAGTTAACGCGATAATTTTTGTGGGGCTCGTCTAATGGCAATAAGCAGATTCACTTAGTTATCAGGAAAATTTGTGAAACCAACGATGCTGGCATCAGGAAAATTTGTGAAATCAATGATGCTTTATTAGCAAAATAAGGATGGTCTCTGATTGCCAAGCCTAATGCTTTATAGGTTAAAGCTCTCTCCGCAAAATATAACTTTGATGTTAATAATCTCCCCACCACTATTGACACGACCGGCAGATCAATGATCTGGAAAAGCATAAAGACTACTTGGCACCTAATGCTCCAGGGCATGAAATGGGTGATCGGTGATGGCACTAGGACTAGATTTTTGCTAGACCCTTGGGTTGAGGGAGTGGCACCTTTTAATAACCATACCATCACCCCAATTCCTGCTCCTTCTAGTAACCTCAGTGTCCAACATTTTGTGGACACTGATGGTAATTAGAATTGGGATGTCTTTCAAACTTGTCTCCTAACGTCAATCTGCAGGTCCATAGCAGGAATTTTCCCCCGGAAGCCCTACCTAAGGCAGGATAAGTTAAGCTGGGGTATGTACGACACCGGACAATTTACTGTAGCTTCCACTTATTCCAAGTTAATGGAACACGTGGACGTCGCAACTACTGGAATTTGGAAGGCAATCTGGCAATGGAATGGCCCTCAATGCATTCGATCCTTCCTCTGGCTCCTCGCACAAGATCAATTACTCACTAACTAACATCAGGTTCGCAGGCACCTCACTACGGATGGAACTTGTTATCACTGTGGACTCGAAGAATTCTTGCAGCATGCAGTGAGAGACTACGTCAAAGCCCACTAAGCGTGGAACATATTCCCTCCACAACTAGTTAATACTGAGTTTTTCAATCTGTCGACTTGACAGTGGCTCATTACCAACCTCCAACACCATCGACGAGTGTTTGGGCAGGATTGGTTGATCTTATTTGGTGCTACTTGCTGGCTCTTATGGAAATGGAGAAATATGACCTTCTTTGACGAACATTTTATTTGCCCGTCCTCACCAATTTATTTTATTTTGTCTTATGCAAATCAAATCGACAAGTCAGCCACTTGGCAAAGGCGAGTTATTCTGGGACATCGTCCTCGACACGAGCAACTCATAGGATGGTGCAAATCTCCTAGTAGGTGGGTCAAGTTAAACACGGATGGCGTATGTAAACGTTTCGCATCCTTAGCCATAGCAAAAGACATCCTTCGTGATAGTACAGGCAATTGGATTGGAAATTTCATCCAGAATCTCGGTTGGTGCTCATCGGTGACTGCAGAACTCTGGGGAGTGTATATAGGGCTCACGCTCTCGTGGAACCTCGGTTATCGCCGAATCGAATTCGAAGTAGACTCGCTAAAGACGATCAACTTCATTTCTTCCTTGGCAAGCCGTTCAATGATTCTTCATCCCATATTTTAGGTTATTAATGAACTGTTTACTCGAAACTGGACTGTTATACATCATCATATCTATAGCGAGAGTAACAGATGTGTTGACTGACTAGCAAACTATGCAAAGCATTTTGATGTAGGAACCACTTATTTTGCTACTACACCTATTGGGTGCCATGTTCTCCTCCTAGAGGATATGTCGGGGATCTGTTTCTCTAGACTCGTTGCGTAATATGTTTTCCTCCCTCTTTATTAAAAAAACACCTAAAAGAGATTATCAAATCAAAAGTAAACTAATAAGTCAATCAAACTTTTTTTTTTGGAAACAGAGGAACCTGCAGTCGTTATCTTTTAGATGCACACAAAGTAAATCTCTAAATTGACTCAATAGCCTACAAATCACACCAACTGGGTATTCCGCACTAAGCAAGCCCTGTATGACATGTTCGATCGAGAGAGCATAGGTAGGAGGATTTGAACACATGATCTTTTGGTCTCATTTCCCCCCACTCCACCAACTCGACCACCCCCAAAGGGGTGAATCAATCAAATGTGCATAGACATAGCTTAAATTTTTATTAATTAATATTAAATTTTAGACAACATATAATCCGAAAATACCTTAATTTTCTAAATTTTCCTTTTTTGTTGAACTAATTGAGTATCTAACCTATAGAATCTTCCTTTAATGACACTTAAGATAGCAATTAAAAGTTGCATATGCTATTAGTCTAATGTAAGTCTAAAGAAAAAGTAGTTTATGCTTTGCAGCAAAGTTTTTTTTTTGAAACTGAATTTATTTGTTGGGATAATCCTGCATCACAGTTTAGAGTGTTTAATAAGAAACCCAACGGCATGTCTCAACTATGCCTATTGGGATATCTCGTAGCTGGCTTAGCTAATGGGTGGGCTACCATATTAACATACCTTGGAATTCAAGTAAAAGTAAAGGACCAAAAACTCGCCGCTGTAACTTTGCACTCATCCAGGATCACGCCCAACTTGTTAATTCCAATGCTGGATCCACGAAACCGTTGTACCAAAGGAAGACAATCGATTTCCACCTCCACTGATGTAAAGCTAGTGTGTATCAACCAAGATAGGGCCTCTTTGAAAGCTATAGCTTTAGCAATAAGAGGAGTATAATAGTAGTGGGAAAACCCAGAGAGACAGTTAACAAATTTTCCCCTGTCTCCCCTTATTAATACGATATACGATCTTGTCCCTTGAGCATCATGAATTGAAGCATCAAAGTTGCACTTTACAACACCATCAATTAGGCCTAACCATCGGATTACTAGTTCCTCAGCTCCTGATGGTGTACCAGTAGTGCTAGCCTGGGCCTGGGCATTTTTCTAGTCTTCAAAGATGCCACTAAAGCAGGGGGAGCTAATCTGTGTTGCTGTCATATGAAAGAATTTCGGGCTTTCCACAAGTGCCACAGAAGTACACAAACCAAACTTACCTCATTTACCTGGCCCTTCAAGAGATCCTATAAAAACGTAATAAAATTTGGAGCAACAGGGTGTGGAAACAATAAATCCCAACATGCTCTAACATGAGCACAATGAAGCAAAGCATGAGAAATTGTTTCGAGCGTGTCATATTAAGGACAGTTGTCCTCAATTAACATTCCTCGTCGTTTTAGGGTCTCTCTCGCTGGGATAATCCCTCTACATGCTCTCCAAAAAAAGTTGATTAAGTATAGAAAAGTCAAATTGACAAATCTATGTGGTTAGTCATCTAAGTTCGAAGCTACTTCTTATAGTTACTATGCAATGACAAAGTATTAAAAATGTCAAAAGTGAAGCCCGACGCAGTTCAATTAAATACATCTTAAATCTTAATATTTCAAAGTATTTAAATTAAATAAATAGATAATTTAATAAGCTTAACTTTTTGTCTGTTAAATGTTAAGTTAACATTTTTTAATTGAAAGTGGTCTTAACATCATGTCATTAATTGTTTATATTAACCAAAAAATAGAATCTACTATTAAGTATTAGTTTTATAAATCTCTAAAAATAGGGCTTATGATATTAAAATTCACTTTTTAGTAAAAAATTAAAAAAATCACGTCAACATTTACGTGACATTTAATTGATAGGAAACTAACCCTATTAAATTTTGCATTCACTTGAGTTCTATTTTAAAAACGTTAACATTTAATTTGAACGCTTCAAAATATTCACTACAAGAATAAAAGGAATTAGCGACGCAAATTTTGCAACGGAAAACAAACCGTTGCAAATTACCGACAGTTTTTATATTTCCATAAAAAAAGTTGACGGGAAAATTTTCGCTTACCGCCGCTAAATACTGGGGGCAATAAATTTGGGATGAAATTTAGTGGCGAAAAAAACTCTTATCGGTAAGTAAGGCGGGAATTAATGGCGGTATATTGTAGTTTTGAGTTTTGCAGACGGAATATGAACGCCTGCAAATTCTGTTGGTAAATGTTTAGCCTATACGTCGTTGTTTGCTTCCGCTCGAACGTTATTAACTTAAAGAAAACGACGTCATTTGATGTTATTTACCTTAAAGCACACCCGAAGGACCCTCCTGTTCGTCTTCTACCGTCGGCGTTGTCTTCCCGTCGTGCTACGTCTGGTACTCGTCCTCTTCTTCGACCAACGCTTCATTTTCGTGGAGGTATACATTAGACGGTTATGTGAAGTGTCTGGTTATTTGATTTGTTTGTGTTTTTAATTTGTTTGGTATGTTTTGTATTTTGTGAATGGATAACAACATTTAAGGTAGAAATGTTTGTGATAGATGGGAGAAAATGTGAATTTGGTTGTGATGTTAGGATGATTTTTTTATACATGTAAGGTGTTTAATGAAATGCCTTTTGTTTGGAAAAATGTATTTGTGTGAAGATGAACTTTATTTGTTTTAACCTTCCAAAAAAACCTTTATTTGTTTAAATTTACTATCTTATCAAGATTTTTAGCTTATGTAACATTTGAGTTTGGGTCTAATTTGTATTATAGCATAGTATTATTTATACTTAATCATTCAATTCCTATTTTAAAGTGTAGGTAATACTTATTTTTTAATGAATGATGGTATATTTATATATAAAATTAGTATTTAATATGTAATACACTGGTTTAGTTTGTATTGATTCATAGTATTCTATATATACACTCATGACATTCATATATAAAAGTGAAAATATTATTTATATTTAATGAATTATGGTATTTGTTTTAGATAGGTGTGATATGGTATGTATTGATACATGACACTGTTTGTGCTAATTTCTAGTAGGATATTCATACATTAAAGTTAGGTTGTCACTAATATATAAGGAGACAGATGATAAGAGCATGATTGCCTTGTAGGACATCATAGGTGTTAGGTCCCGTTTCTGAAGCCCAACAATCGGTCCGAGATCACAAAGTGTAAGCGGGTTCCTTGTAGGGTTATTTTCAATGAAATCTCTTTAACCCTCTTCAAATAGTCCTCATCCTCGTAACATCTTAAGTTACAAAGGCGAGCCCACACAACGAATTCACAATAATCACAATTGACTTCTTCAAAATGGTAGTTCTTAGTCTCTAGTTCAATTAGAAACAAAAACCACATCAATCGGAGCTCTATA
The DNA here is from genome assembly GCA_025531955.1 of Erythroxylum orinocense. NCBI lineage: Eukaryota > Viridiplantae > Streptophyta > Magnoliopsida > Malpighiales > Erythroxylaceae > Erythroxylum > Erythroxylum orinocense. The sequence continues at coordinate 2,932,966 of JANZLX010000008.1, read as the reverse complement.
GCTCAAGATATACTTAAAAATCCAAAGTATATTCATAGCCTGATCAAGCTCTCCAAACCAACCCCTCACTTCCTTTCCATAAAACTTTTTGAATTTAACTCCAAAAGCTATCAATTTTTATGGAGAGGTAGAAAACATGTTAGGAATCTAACGTCTCAAGAATCACCTCAATTAGAGGTCGGACGAAGGAGTTATGGCCAAACGAATCCAACGTGTTCATGACTTTACTCCTATTGAACATGCTTTGGCACAAACACCATAACTCTCATCATAGGAGTCGGATTGACTTCGTTTTTGAACGGTTAGAAAGTAGACATCTAGGGCTAAAACTTTCGTGAAGACCCAAAATTGAAATTTTGTCGTTTTCTAGGTCAAAACACACAGACCGTGTGATTCAATACGGTCAGGCCGTGTAACCTTCGGGTGAAATAGTGTCCCTCCGCCCAGAAAAACACGGCCCGTGTAAAATCACACTGGCAGGCCATGTAACCTTCAGGTGACATGAAATTTTCACCCTCCAAGACCCCTCCAAAGGTTCCTAAACCCATCCTAACATTCCCTTTCCTCATACTCTTCTCTAACACCACAAAAACCACTTCAAATCCATTAAACAACCACAAACATCATTAAATCTCAACTCCAAAGGAATTCATCACTCATATTCTTCCCAATTTCAACATGCTCTTCTAACACTAGCAACAATTGGAATTCTCAACCAAAGATAAGCATATACATCATTCTCAAACTTCAAGGAAACATAATTATACAAAAGAACTTCTCAATTCTCAATCTCATTTGAAATCAAAAGAAATGTTTGAATAAGCTTTACTTACATATCAACACATACATCAACTTAATACAAAATACAAAAGATGCTCATGTTTGATATGCCTATAA
>JANZLX010000008.1:2896806-2925696 GCA_025531955.1 Erythroxylum orinocense | reverse complement strand
TAAACCTTAAGCCTTAATAACATATATAATCTTCCTAATGGGCCCTTTAAATTCAACTTATTATTTTAAACTCAAATGTTAACTAAATCCTTTCAATAAATTGCTACAATTCACACAAACTCTAATTAATTCTAATCCCCCATGAAAATTCAATAACCTAAATTCATAGGATCCTCAATTCATCTAATTCTTTTAATACTAACCATGCATCACAAAATAATAATTTCTCACTAAATCTAATTTCACTAATTTCTTCATTTAATACTCATAACTTAAGCAATAAATTCCTCAATTTATTCCAACCAAATTAAAAGAATCATCAAACTAAAATTCTCAAAATAATTTAAACATGCTTAATGTGAATCGGGGCCCAACAATTATGGAAGGATATAATATATCAATTTCAACAAATCAACCAATCATATGCAAATACACCATTTTTCTTTACTAACTTAGTACAATTTTCATCATATGTTAGTGGTAAATTTCTAAAAGCTTGTGATTTTTGCAACCCGAAGACTTGTTTTTTTTTAATTTCACTCTATTTTTTTAATTTGTTAGCTACAATATTTAATTAGAGAAATTATGTATAGAGATAGATGATAGCGTTATACAATTTTCACAATTTATTTTTCTTGTCACAAACATATCTTTGGAAAAAAAAACTTACTTTAATTGTAAACTTCATCCTAATCTAGGTTATATCCATATGGTTAGATGACACCAATTGAATAATTCTCAAGGGAGGGAGGTCCTAGCATATTATGTTCTCATTGTGCTTTAGTGTTAATTAATTAAACAATCTATTGAACACAAAACAAGATTCAATATAATGGTATTGGAAGTTTTTGTTTAATTGGGCTTTATGTACTTCAATTTTGTGTTGATGAGGAAGTTATTATGTCATAGTAGTTGATATATTGGAAATTATGTTTAATGTGTCCTTCATTTACTTTGGCATGCACTTCAAAATATCAAACTTTTATGTTGTTTGGAAAGAGAAAAAGGATCTAATGTGGTTCTAAAGATACATTTCTTAGTATTTAGATAGTAGATGTGAAGATGTTAAAGATGAAGCTCCAAACTAACTAAATCAAAAGCTATAGAAAATATATTTTCAAAGTACAACTTTTGATATATTTATTCTTATGGTAATTCTTGAAAATTCCTCGATTAATAAGATATTGTCCCATATATTGTGATAGCGAAGGGGTAAACAATTGTCAAAACAATTGAAGAAGGAATGTTAGACAGCTAAGGGGTAATCAATTGTCAAAACTATTGAAGAAATTAACTAATCGGTATACATATATACATATTAACTTGCATATTAACTTACTGCCATATTATGTAGACTTTTTGAGTGAAGACAAGCCTAGTTGATGTCCTTCATTATAGCACTCATTCATCTATCCTTCTCTTGACTTTCAATGATAAAGATACCCTCTATGTTTCAATTAGTCAATTCTTTAATATCTACCACCTTTAAATCAATATTGCTCACCATTGATCCTAACATGTTCGCTTTATATGATTGTTTTAATATATCCTGCTTTCTAAACTATGAACAATTTTGTTCTTCGTTGTAAGAACTTATTTGTTGGCGGTATTTCTATTTTGAAAAAGATTGAAGAGAAGCTTTAGTAGGTATTCAAATGACATTCATTTCCTTTTATTTTTGACAATGTCAAAAATAATTTTCCGCACATTTTAATTGAATTTGTTACAGTTTTTATATTTTTCATTCTAGTTTCGTCATCATTTTCCTTCACATACTTCAGGAAGATCCTTCTGTGTGTCGGTTGAAGTAAGTGATTTTGTTATTTACTACGTTTTTTAAACTTGGTTTAATTTAGGTATTTGTTTGCGATTTGAACTTCCTACATTTTTTATGTAAATGGCCTGCACCAACTGAAACTTGGTTATGGTATAAACTTCGGTTTATCAGTGAATTAATATAGGATGAGTTTGGCTTATATTACAGTCCCAATTATCTTAATTATGCCAATCCGCTATTTCATTGATGCTTTATGAAATGGTTAACTTCTCTTTACTTTTCACGCGTGAATAATTACACGCATCTTTTTAAATTTGTATATGTTAAAATAATTTATTAAAATAAGTATTCATATTTTTATGAATACTTATTATATTTGGCACTGGTACATATTTAATATAGGTTGAATATCAAACTTCTAACATTAATTCTCTTCTAACATACATGATTACAAAAAAAAAAGATCTTCAGTTTACAGATAATTTTAATCTCAACCCATAAGCCTTAACCCATAACCCGTAAGACTCCACGTCCAGTACAATAACATCTAGTAGACGGTCGCAAATCAATCAAGTTAATCAGCTTCAGACCACAGTGGACATATTGATGGACTACATAGCTCAGTTGAGACATGAGGTGGATGAATTGAAGAAGAGGGGTAGCACTTCTGAGCACCCACGGTCACCAGGACATTAAGATTGTTGTAGTCATTTGCTTTGAATTATAAAGACTTATTATATACACTATAATGTTTTTATTATCAATTAAGATAATTTCAACTTTATATCATCAATCAACTTTTTGTTTAAAAAAATTAAAATATTATGCACAAATAATTCATAAATGTTGAAATTATGCAGTAATCATAAGATCATGAAATAAAATTTAATATCAGGATTTTTTTATAAAAAATTTCTTAATATTCTTTACTGACGGAAAACAAATGTCTGTCGGTAGAATTCACTATATTTACCGATGGATCACTATGAATCGTCAATAAAATAATTGATATTTACTGACGGTTACAGATATATTTTGTCGATAACATCAGGATTTTCTAAACTACGGTTTACTGATGGAATAATCACAACCATCAGAAAAAGTTCCGACGAAATTTTTTAGTCTATAGGTAATTTTACCAACACTTTGCTGGCAAATTTGTCGATGATTATTTCTGTCCGTTGATATTGTTACCGACGGATACATAATATGTCCGTCGTTAAATTTACCTACGGTCGTTTTTAACGATACCTTTGTCCGTCGCTTGATTCCATTGATAATATGAATTTTCGATAGAATATAAACCTATTCCGTCGGTAATTTCTGTCACCAACCTACAATTTTCTTGTAGTAATTATAGTCTATTTTACATTGAATTACAAATGTTAAGATTTAAAATACATTTTTAACTAAAAATTGATTCAAAATCCTTAATTTAGAATCACAAACAAGAATATAAAGATATAACATAAACGAATATAATCGCAAGTTTGCTATGTCATATTTCTCATGTTAATTATGGCATTTAATTATAAGTTTCTAAATATTAATTTTTATCATAAACCTTTTTTAATTAATTAAGAATAATTAATGCTATATATTTCTAAACTTTTCATGACTTTACATCTTAACATGTTTTAATTACAAGTATCAAGAATCAAAAGTTAAAATGATTTTGGAACTAATTACCGGATTAATAATTGATAATGTTCAAATGTTATTATTATTAAATAAGATTAGTTTAAATTATATATTTTATAATTTATAATATTAGTAAATAGGACGAATAGTTTTTTCAGCATGACTTAGTATTCATGTCCTAACCGATCGACGAACCCCACAGAATAGGGTTTTGCCAATCAAAAATGAACTAAGGATAGGTGTTCACTTCACATCCACTTGTTCATCTTGTTTCGCTACCCTATTAAACCTATTCATTCGTAGGACCTAGACAACACCTGCAACAAAAGTAGAAATCTCCAGGTGATTTTCCAGAGTCTTCAGGAAAAAAAGCTGTAACCCTAAAGCTTGTAAGGTCAGAAGAAAGAGGATAACAAAGGTGTTAGAATTTTTAAAATAGGTTGGGTGTAAAGTAAATTAATAAAAATTGAGTTTGGGTCGAAACGATTAGAAGGATAGTTGACCAAACTCTTTAATATTTTCATACCTGTGTTCACTCTTTTTCCTGAAAGCCCAGATTTTTAAAACTCACTATCTAGCTATCTAGGATTCTGAACCACTCAATCCTCATGACCATTCAATCGTGGATAAAATACATTCCTGCTATGACCAATGTCGTCCCGTGACTCTACTGTCTGGAAGCATCTAAATTCATTCCTGAACACTTTAAGGTATTAAGTGACTTGTCAACGATCAACAGAGGGGAAATTTAAACGATACAGGGAGCAAAGTTCTGAGTAAAAAAGATGAAAACTTTTTTTTTTTTACTGAGAAGCTTGACATATATGCTAGCAAAACAGGATGTAGTAGAACAAGAGACCCATGATTTGTGGTTATCAACCTGTTCATACCCATCTTAATAAGCTCATTATTAATGTCAAACAACTAGTTTATTGTTCTCGCTCAAATCTAATAATGCCTCACAAGATCTCACAACTATCTCTGAATTCTCTCACACGAATATGCTCTCTTTCTCTCTACTCATGATCTCTAGGTAGCTCCACTGAATTAAACTACAAGGATGGAATCGTCAAGAACTAAAATGGAGTGCACATATGGTATTAGTAGAAACTGATCAACCACGAACAAGTCCTTGTGATAGAGCCATTAGCAGGATCGCTGCTTCCTTCTCATCTTGAGGGAAAACTCCATGAAAAGCTGAATTTTTGCTGAAGATGATCGATAAGTCCTCAAAACAAAGCTTCTTGGAACCTCCACTTTGTGCGGTGAATTTGCACCTTTTCTTCAATGGAAGGTGACTGTTGTTGGTTTTCTTCTCCTTGTGTTGCACCTTAGTTTTCGCGGTTGGTTGTTTAGTGGTAAAAACAGTGCCATTAGCTCCGGCTGCCGCCATGGCCCGTCTAGCCTTCCTCTGCCGAATCCCACAAGCGTTACATAGAGACTGCATGCACCACAAGTAACACAAAATTAATAACCATATGGAAACAAACTATAATTCAATCCGTACACGAGATAAGGATCAATCCCTGAAGGAAAAAAGATAAAAAGTAAACACACCTTGGGACCTCTAGGACCACTCCTCCAAAGAGGGGTCTTAGTGGTGTTACAGTCAGAACAAACCCTAACTGCGTTGTTGCTGTTGTTGCAGGAATTGTTGCTGCTATTATTGTCAGCGTTTGAGGGAAGTGATCTTTCCTTATTATCTCCGAATTTTCTTATAGTGGTTTCTGATGTGTCTGGGACAGTCTGATCCGAGCTCATCATCTTCTTCATCAACCTCATCTTTGAAGACATCCACTTAATCGACGAACTAGTGTCACTGTGGTTCTCTTCTTTATATTCTTTCTTCGAAAGAGAGAATTTGAGAACATTTCCATTCTCTTCATTCTTCAATGTTGCATGATCAAGCGATCCGCCATGTGACAGACGTTTATCGTTAGCCTACAAGAGCAAGGAAGAGAAACGGCGATCAGATCATAAAATGAAAAAAGTCCTCCAAACTCATTACAAAGAAAAAGACAGATCATCAGAAAACAGCCAAGTAGCACATGATCAGGTTGTTCTGAAACCCAAGTCATGATCATACTCTTAAAGAACGAACTAAAACAAAAAGTAAGAGACACAACAGCTACCTCTTCTTCAAGTTTCACCGACCCTGATTCCCTGTCAAAGCACCCTCCTCCTTGTCCATGTTGGTAAATGAAATTAGGGTATAAAAGCAGTGAAGAAGAAGAAGAGGTTGCTTCTGTAACATGTTGAGGACTGAAATGCTCTTGGGGTTGATCTTCGTTAAGGTCTATCGGGAAGGGAGAAAAGGATGAGTAGTAACTGGGAGTCATTGAAGAGATCAAAGCCAGCGGAAGAGCACTGTTCTTGACAAGACAGTTGGAGGAGACAGAGAGAAAAAATTTGAAGACAAAGTGAAAGGCGGAGCTGTGGATCGTATATTAAAAAGTCTTATAAAGGAAGCGGAGGGAGAGGCTTAGAAACAATCATTTAATACACATAACATGTAATGATATAAGATGAGTTCACGTGTCTTGATGACACCCTCCGACGAGTCGAACAAAACAACATAAATAGAGACAAAAGAAACCAAAAGGAGTGTGGGATTGTTGCCTCATATGACGAAAACCCTATCTGCTGAAAACTTCACCCTCTCTTAAGTCTTAGCCATACTTACTGTAAAGGTCAATTACATAGGATTTTTATTATAATTTTTAAATTTTAAAAACTGTTTTCTATTTACTCTTTTTAGAATTACTTTTTATCTTAATAGAAAATAGCAAAATAATATCGTATTGCTTTTATAAACATGATAAAAGACAAAATCTTTCCCAGAAGAAATCTTACAAAAATCACACATCTTTAAAATTTTCTAAACATCTCTTTCTAGTTTTTAAATTTTATAAAAAATTCCTATTTATATATGTGAAAAAATAACGACAAAACACTCACAATATAAATATTAGACATGAATTAATTAAATATTCACTAATATAATAATTTAACTCAACTCTTAAATTTGAATTGAATAAATTAAATTCTACTTAAATTAAGAATATACTAAATTATTAGTTTGACTCGAATATAATTAATTGAGTTAGAATTTGAGAGGTGAGTTGTATAGTTGTATATAAATAGCATTTGATTAGTTTACATCTAATATTTATATCATCTGTGTTTTATCATCAACCTTTTTAACTGAAATTTAAGAAAAGAGATTTTTCTAAAAACTTAAAGCTATGTTTAGTTGGACGTAAGGTTTTTAATAGAATGTGATAGTTTATAATGGAATAAAATAGAAATTAATGTAATATTATAAAATTGTTATTTATGAAAAATAGTAGGGTTCATAATGTAATATAGTAAAAAGTTATTTATCATTTAATATTTTATCTTGAACCTCAAAATTAAAAGTTTTTCATTTTTACTATTTGAGATAGAATGGGATATAATATGAAACTCTTATCTTTCATCTTATTCCACTATAAACCCTCATCCTAAACGATAGAACAATATTACATTTTACTTAAGTCCATTAATAAACCTCCCTACTATACATAGCCTAAAAGTTATAAAGAATTTTTATGAGTGATATAAAATATAATTTTATAAGGGAAATAATTAGACAAAAAGAAATTCAAATAATTAGAGGATGCATGGAAGTAACTTTTGTTGTAAACAAAAGGTTCTATGTTCGATTTTCCCTACTTACGTTCTCGCGATCGAACCTGTCGTACGGAACTTATCTAATGTGAAATACCTGGCTGACGCAATTTACAAGCTATTGCGTCGGTCTGAAAATTTACTCAGTACGTATCTAAAGGATAACATCTGAGATTCCCCATTTTCAAAAAAAAAAAACTTTTATTGTAAACCATATATAATAGCGCAGCCTCTGGTATTAACCAAAGCCCGTAAAACGAGAATGAACCTTCTCAACTCTCAACCAGGCTTTTATATATAAGAAAATGAAGATCAGAAGGTTTTGAAGAGCAGTTCGTCAGTATTTGTGAAGGAAAATGGTGCAGCTGAAGTATGATCGATCATATTGATGAATGTATAGTTAGTTACAATAGGCCAATTCTCTCTCTCTTTCCCATTGCAGAAAAAGGATCCAAATCTGATCAGTGAATCCGTTTCAGTTGTCTTCACCTATGGATGGCAAGCCATCCTGTCAAAATTATTTCAGTGGGGGTCACCTGAAGCCTTACCTGTTTTCTCAGGATCCCGGCAAAACAGATAAAGACTAAAAGAAAGCTGCAGCCTGCATGTAATATACCAGAAAATGAAGCTAAACCCATTTTAAAAGAAAGAGAGAAAGATGGAAAGAATAAGTTGAAATTTGAAACACTTTCCTTTCACGGAAAAGTTGGGAAGCGTCTTGTTCATCGTATGATGACAGTAAATTCCAGTGGATAAGCACCGTACAACTTATAACTTACCCTGATTTTTCATGTAATGAACGACACTTTAGCCCCCCTTTTGGGGCCGATAAACGAAGCAAGTGGCCATGGAAGGAATATTTTTAGGGAAGCAGAGACTAGTCCTGATCATGAAAATGTGAAATGCAATTGCATGGCGAACATATCCCCACCGTGGTAATAGCCAAAAGGCATTCAATGCTTGTGCAGAGACAAAGATCAGTGTACAGTCCCACCACAACGAATAGATCGTTGATGAAGCACGATTAATTATTAGTGATAGCCCTCATCAATTTGTTGGTTGGTGCCAAGATTACCATTCTCCCTATAGTTTCAATCCCATCAACGTGAAAAAGCATCAAATTCAAGTTACAAACTAAAGAGTTTCAAGTGTAATTAAAATTTTAAATTAACAATTCAATTTTAATAAAAAGATGTTATCGTTTTTGTTTATAGCTTCTTCCAAAACTTAAAATTTTTGGAAAACTAAAGAAAACTCTTACAATGCCGACGAGGTGCATGCATGCGACCACATAATTATATAGATGAAATAAATTAGAATAGTGTTAAAACAATATAAGTGGAACAAACGATCTTATCCCTATAATACCTCTTAAGTTAGCCATTCTATGCTCTTAGGCCAATTATAGCAATATGCCGATGAGAGTATGTTGGTTTTTTTTAATGTGGAAGAGATATGTACGAAGAAGACTCTCATTTATTTTATATCAGCTTTGAGTTTAAATAGCTGAGAAAGTTAAAAAGAATTTAGAAAAATAAGTAATTCTAATCATAATCCCTATAAATCACATAACAGATAACAATCCCTTTAGAATATAATTACATATTGACTTGAACTTTTTATTTAAAAATGAAAAACATAGCAATCACGTGCACAAATTTAAAGCAAACATTTTAACACTCCTCCTTCCTTTAAAGTTTGCAAAGTTTTAATGTCAAAATAATTTATCCTCCTCAAGCTGATCATTTATAGCTTGATTGGCTTCTTTCACATTTTGTTGTACTTTACATATCCTTTCAATATGTCCTAGTTGTCCACATTTGTTGCATCTTATATCTAGCCTCCACCAGCACTTGTGTTCTGGATGATTTTTTTTCTTGCAATACGAACATGGTGGAAAACTATGAACATTGTTATTATTCACCTTCTTTTTTGTTGTATGACTTTACCAAAAAAAGTGCCTTCCACGATTCCTTCTTGCCTCATGAGTCTTCTTTGTTCTTGTGTCTATAATGCACTTAACAATTTTGTCAAACTGATTTTTGCCAAATTCTTTGAGTTTTTGAGTGATGAAATTGTAGCCTCAAATCTTTATGGGATAGTTACTAAATTTTTTTTAACTATTCTAGAATCATCAAAATTAGAACCAAGAAATCTTACGTTATTGACAATGACAATGAGTCTGTTGGAGTAATCTTTGATCGTTTCTGACAGCTTCATTTTTTGTATCTCAAATTCTCTAATCAAGATGAGTATTTACATTCATTTGATTCTTTGATTCCCCGCGTATTCTTCTTTTAAGAAATCTCAAATTTCTTTGTTCGTCTTGAACGTCATAGTTTTGGAAAAAATTGTTGGCGTGACTCCTGAAAACAAACAAGCTTTTGCTTTGGATTTCCTTTGTTTCTTTTCTTTGTAGATTTTGATTTGAGCCACCGTTAGATTTGCTGGCAAATTCGAAACGTTTTAGTCTTCATCTACAGCTTCCCACAAGTCATTTGCTTCAAGGAAGGCTTCCATTTGAACAACCCAACCTAGATAATTTCTTCCATCAAACATTGGCAGAGTAATGGCAGTGAACGATGATTTTGAATCCATTGTCGTGTGATTTTTGTTTGTGGTGTGCGAAGCATAGAATGAGTTATGGGTTATAGTTATAGGTTTATAGGTTTAGAAATCCCTTAAGATCAAGAGAGTTTTGATACCAATTGTTGGTTTATGTGAAAGAGATATGTATGAAGAAGATTCTCATTTATTTCATATCAACTTTGAGTTTAAATAGTTGAGAAAACTAACAAAAATTTAGAAAAATAAGCAATCCTAATCATAATCCATATAAATCACATAACAGATGACAATCCCTTTAGAATATGATTTCATATTGACTTGAACTTTTATTTAAAAATGAAAAATATAACAATCACGTGCACAAATTTAAAGCAAACATTTTATCAGAGTAAAAGAGAGCACAATGTTTATTGCTTTCATGCTCTTCCTTGCTAATTAAGAGTCCATGGACATGATCGCTAAGATTTAGAAACTTATTTTTATTGAAGTACATTGCGTTTTCATATGTATGTTGTAATCAATTTTATTCTAACGTTTATTGTGGCTGTGATTTTGGAATGAAGGTGTTTCCTATTCTGTAAAGAAAAGGACTTTTCAAATATGATCCGTTTGAACAGAATATTGGAAACACCAATCACTCAAACTTATCTTCAGTGTCAACGTACAACTCACAAAACCTATCTATATGCTCTGATCCAAAGTTCTGATTGGCTATCGATGAAGGTGCACTTATACCTGTACATGAGACAGAAATATACAAGTGGAGCTCCAAACAAAAGGAAGCAAATAATTACTAATTAACCATTTGTGCACAGTCTCTTGTATCTAAAGCAGACACGATGTGGAGGAGAGGAAGGAAGCATTTAATGCTTCTTTTGTCTATATTATCACCTCAAGATGATATTATCCATGCAATTTGATAGAGCGAATTAAAGAATAAACCAAAAATAAAAAGGGGCAAAGCCTTCTTTCCTATTTTGCCCTTTCCTTTTTCTACGATCACGAGGTGAGCTACGTATGCGGCTTGTCAATCACTCCTGTAGGCGTTGAAGGGTAGAGACAGGGACAGAGACGTGACGAAAAATTATCGCGTAAGTTGTCAGTAACATAGGATGTGTCCAAACACAGGTAGTTTTCATTGGAGCTTGCAAATCCAGAAGGGACCTTGGTCTCTAGGCTACATGACATGAATATCCTCAATGCCAAAAGGTCCCAGTATCTTCTCTCTCTTTTCCTCGCCTCTCCAGACAAGTTATGGTGGCTGAAAATATTTATGGGCAAGGCAAGGGCTGGGTGTAAAGGTCTTATGATAGCTATGCATGGGCAAGGAAAACCAGAAACAAATTAGTCGCCATCAACTTTTCAATCATCTCATGGGATCAGGATTACTCGTAAACATCATCACTAAGATAAATCTTTGTTTATATTAATCCTCACATTAAATTATTATTTAATTTTTAACTTTTTAGTTTTAACAATTTTAATAATTTTTTGTTGTTAAAAATCGATTAAATTGTTAAATAATTGGTCAATTTTTTAAATTAATAAATTTTTATAAACCAAAATAAATAAATAATTTTTCATTTAACAATCTCCTTCTTTAATTAAACTTCAAATTATTCGATAAGTAAAGACAATTTTTTTAAATTATATTTCAAATTTTTTAATTTTATTCAATCTTTAGCCGATTTAATATTAGCTGAACCTTTTAAACCTTAAATCTCTTATTTTACAAATTTAACTTCTTATTTAGTTTTTAAAACATGGATAAAAGGATTATTTTTTATTTAGTAATAGAACTCCAATTTTATTCTTAGTTTTGAGTTTTGACGGTAAAATTGTAGCATGGTCCTGCAACAGCCTTTATCAAATGGATTTTGGTTGAGATTGTGGGACCTGTCGAGGCCAAATTCACATAAACACAATCTCCTTTGTTAGGATTTGAGCTCCCAATTCAGCCCCACTTGATTCTCATTTTGGGACCAGTTTGTTTTATTTCTTTCTTTTTTAAACACTTAAAAATTATTAAATTTCACGTGGTTTTAAATTTTAAATTTGTATTTTTAGTTATTTTAATTGTTAATGGATAATATTTAAATAGTAGGAACATAATGAGAAAAGAAACAGGGCATAAGAATAAGAAAGATGGATATGTAATGAGGTCACGATCAGGCTAGGCCTAAGAACCAATAAAGCCCCAACATGTTAGTAAGTCTTAGGCCTAATGATCCGACAAATCCTTGCTAGGCCTAGCCCCACCAAATTATATCTAAAGCATGTTTTAATTTAGTTCCATGATTTTAGTAAGATAAGAACAATCCATCCTCAATCTCCTAAATTAAGATGTTAATAAAACATGTATGATAAATAAAAAAAGCATAATTTCTCAATTGAGGCAATAAAAATATCAACAAGTAGCTGCCGTGGGACGAAAAGGTTTCATATCTCGACTACAGCACACACGTATCACACCAGCACTACCATCATGTTAAATAACCGCCTTATCACAATAGTTTAAGCTGTTATGTGAGGGCAACTTAATTAATTTTATATATTCACTAACACACCCCCTTAAGTGAAAGTCATTTGAGCTTGAAACTTGCACAAGCTCACACTACCTTGTGCTGAATAATAGGTGAGTGATAGGATTTGAACTCATGACCACTTGGTCATAAAGTCTCTGATACTATGTTAAGTAACCGTTTCACCACAATAGCTTAAGCTGTTGTGTGAGACCAACTTAATTGGTTTTATATATTCACTAACACCCCATTCCCGTAACCGTTTATCTATCACATGCCATACGGGACAATTCTACTACTATTTGGTTCAAGTTAGAGCTTAAATCGGGCGAATGTTGAATTGAAATTTTTTATAAAAAGAAATATGTTTAAATTTGAATTATTCACTAAAATTTTAAAATTTTGTTATAAAGAGAACACATCCTTAAATTCTGTTATTATTTTTATTGGCATGAATTATTATATAAATTCGCTATTTATATAATATTTAAAATTTTAATGAATTAAATATTTTATAAATTAAATGTTCCATGATTTAAGAATTCTTTTAATAGTAATACAATAGAATGTCATTTAGCTTTTTTATTTGTATTTTTAATAAAAATATATGATTTATTAATTAAAAAAATAAAATATAAAGAGAAGTAATGAAACGTGTAGCTTGTTAATTTTCAGGGATGTTGCAATTATGAAATGAAAAATAAAGTGGAAATTCTTCTTTATTGTGTCATCAAGAGCAAATCCCATCAATTTCAAATGCATTAACTTGAAAATTTAACTCCCATATAAGTGTTAACTATAAAAACCTTTAAGCAACAAATTTTTTGGTTCAGTTTTTAACTTTTCCGTTTCATTTATTTTAATAACTTTTGTTGTTAAAAATCAATCAGTTTATTAATTAATTTGTCAATTTTTATATATTAAATTTTTTATAAACTAAAATTAATTAATTAATTTTCATTTAACAATTTCTTTTTTCGATTAAACTTTAAATTTTATATGAATAATTACAATATCTTTCAATCATATTTTAAATTCTCTAATTTTATTCAATTTTTAGCCCATTTTATAACGGTCTAATATTGGTTAAATTTTTTAAAATTTAAACATCTTATTTTACTAGTTTAATTTTCGGTTTAATTTTTAAAATATTGATATGAATAATAATATGATTTATATTGTCAAAATTAGTAACTATTGTATCAATTTATTTGATAAAAAATGTCTGAACCCCATTTGATTAATCAATCAGGGCACCAGACTGAGTAATCAATTTGAGTTCTTACTTTCAAACAAAAATCTCAACCGAATTTTAGTGAAATTGACTAGGTTGGCAAAAGCGGATATCTCCAAAATATCTTGCACCTTTTAGACATTTTTTTAAGGTAAGTATGATTGTAATATTTGATAAATGATAATCACATATCCTCGCCGCCTTTCGATGAAGATTTACATTAAAGTTGAGTCGTAAAGTATTCTATAATAAAAATAAAAATATATGAGATTGTTTTATTACACTAATAATATAAAAAACAAAACGGGTCATGGTCTTGTAATAGCAAAAAAACAGATAAAGCTTAGGTTAGCTATAACGTCGTTTAATATAATGTCATAAGATTCACGATGTTGCCTTTATCTCACATCAACGTGCATATTATATATGGATCTAAGGATCACACTCGAAGACAAAACGATGACCAAACCACTTGGTTTGGTTCCTTAATCCTCGTTTTATGATTCTTACACGTTTGTCTACTAAGTGCTGGTAAAAGGTGTAACAGTTAATTTGGTTATTTTGAGGACGTCAGATTACAGCAAAAGAAACAGGGTCGTTCGGTAAAAAATTGATAATTTGTTTGTCAGCGGATTGACACCTAATTAGAAGTTTGATTATATTAAAAAGTTAGTTTGTTGTTTAGTTATGAGCTGGGTGAGTTGATTAATTCAACCCAACTAGCTTTTTCTTGAAAAGTTATAGATATGAAACGTTTTGGACCGAATAACTGAATTATATTGATTTGGAGAAAATTTGGGTTTTAAAATATCAGCTTAGATTTGTATGTATATTTAAGAATTAAATATTTGAATTTTTTAAATTTTAATTGTTAAAAAAGATTTTGAGTTTAACTAACATGTACGTAATTTATAATCAAATGGACATTTTTTTGGAAAATATAATCAAATGGACTTACTAAGTAATTAATATGAATGATATGAAATGTGAATTATAATTACTTAATACGTATTCAAATGTTACAACAACAATAAATACAATAATACCAATATCGTTCCGATAAGAATTTTATTGAGATACAGAATTTAGAGAGGTCCAAAAAGTGTGTAACCTTAATTCTATTTAATAAATAGATTGCTTCTGATTGACCTATAAAAAAAAGGTTTTATAAAATGTTGGAAGAAAAATAATAGTCAAATGTAAATACAAATAGACTGTATACATGAAAATTAAAAATAAAAGAAATAAATAATAAACAGATAAAAAAATAAATAAGTAAACAAAACAATTAAGAAACAAAAAAAAGAAAGAAAATAAATAAATAAATAGACTATCGATTCTAGTCACCTCTTACTTATCTCTTAAACTACATTATTGACTTTATCTTTTCTTATAAGGCTGTTTTTATCTCTTTTACTATTAACTTATAATCATTCACTTGTTTGATAAGCCAATATTTTGTCTATAGAGTATAATCAATCTAATTGCTAAACAGTAAACTTTACCTTTCAGCTTGAATGATATTTTTTTGTTACATAAAACTTCTGAATTGACTTTCTATTTAAGCCATTTTAATTTGATACAAAAGTACTATGCCATCCTTTATCTTGCCATTGCATTTGGAGATAGATCTAATGTACTTAAAATAATATTTTTGTAATAAGACTTCTGTATTAATCTTGATCTTCAAATCACTTACAATCACACGATCTAAAAAATTACACTTTAATTATCCAATTTTTCAATTTTAATATTCCTGCTCAATATAAGTGTTTGTGACTACAAATTTTTTTATTAAACAAATTGTATTTAATTTTTAATAATATTGAAAATTTAATTTCTGTACAAACCTTTAAAAGGAACAAATGAGTTATGATAGAAAATCTTGGATGATAATTGAAAAACAATAAAGAATTATCATCCTAATATGGCTATATTTGGCTTATTAAAATTTTTATTCGTATCACTAAATTAAGAGATTAAATCCCACGACATAAAATTAGACATTTTTGGATTTTGATTCTAATGATTTTTGGTAAGTATGGCATTGAATGGATTAAGAACTTTACTTCGAACTTGATACTAAATTTGTTTGTAAAGTTTCAATTTTCCTAAATTCGGGTTCAATTAAGTTTGAGTAGCTTGAAATTTTATTAAACTCAAAACAAGCTTAGTTTTAATTTTAATTTAATTAAAAAATAGAATTATTTTATTCTAAACGACATCATTTATATTTAACATATTAGGATTTCAGGCTATATCGGGCAATGAAGTCCGAGCTCGAGCTCAATCCAAAGTTGAAGATTAAAAAAAAAATTGAACTTGACCCCAAATCATATTAAATTAGGTTGTAGTCTTTATTTTAGATTAGGTTGGGTCAAGTTGAGCTAGATCGTAAAGCGTTGAATTGTGGATCAACCTAAAACTCAAAAATTAAAAATATTGTTAAACCTAATTTGAAATTAGTAAGTCGGATCTAACTGAACTAGGAAAAATTTGAGAGCTAATGTCATCCCTCAATATCGACGATTTAATTCTAAAAAGAAAATGTAAAAGACAATGATAAACTTCTTATTACATAAAATTTCTACCAACTATAAGTTCAGGAGTCGTTTCTAACAAATCAATAAGATGTATTTCAACTAATTTTTATCTAAATGAGATTGTATTAAACTCGAAACAAGCCTACTTTTTTAATTTTAATTTAATTTTCAAAATATAATCATTTTACTCTAAAATAACATCATTTATATTTAACATATTAAGATTTCAGGCTATATTGGGCAATAAAGTCCAAGCTTTGGCTCAGTTCAAAGTTGAAAAATAATATGAACTTGACCCGAAATCAAATTAAGATAGGATGTAGTCGTTACTTTATATTAGGTTGGACTCAGCTGAGTTGCGCTATAAAGAGATCAACCTAGAACTCAAAAATTAAAAACAATGTACAACTTAATTTGAAATTCGATTAAGTTAGATCCAACTGGACTAGGACAACTATGAGAGCAAATGTTATTCCGAAATATTGATGATCTAATTATGAAAAAAAAAGACAACAAAAAAAACTCTTATTACATAAAATTTTTTCCAGTTTTAAGGTTAGGAGTCGTTTCTATCAAATTTATAAGATGTATTCCAACTGATCTTTATGTACATGAATTTTTATTAAACTCAAAACAAGCTTGCCTTTTTAATTCTAATTTAATTTTAAAAATATAATAATTTTATTCTAAACAACATCATTTATATTTAATATATTAGGATTTCAAACTATATCGAGCAATAAAGTATGAGCTCGAGCTCGGTTTAAAATTGAAACTTAAAAAAAATCCGTAACCCAACATGAAATTTGATCATGTTAGACCACAATCGTTACTTTAGATCAGAACATGTTGAGTTGAGTTGAGCCCTAAAGCTTGAGAGATCAACCTAAACCTCCAAAATTAAAAATAGTGTTAATCCTAATTTGAAATTCGATAAAGTCAGATCAAACTTGTTTACTTTAAATTGGATTGGGAAAACTCAAGGAGCAAATGCTATCCTTAAATATGGACGATCTAATTTTGAAGAGAAAATATAAAAGACAAGGAGAAAAACCTCCCGTTACATAAAATTTCTACTAATTATAAGGTTACGAGTCGTTTCTAACAAGATGTATTCTAATCGATCTTTATTTAAAAAATTAATGAATATTTATATTCTATATAATTACTTTGGACTTGGGAACAAGATACTAGTAATAACAGTGCAGGTTGTGTAATTATTATGCTTAATTATGATTAACTTAGTGTAATTTGTAGGTTAAGTCTTCAGAGTGACGTAATTGGACGAGTCTTTGACCCATCTTATGATTACTTATGGACAGAAGGGGACGAGTGAGTTGTTCAGTTGGTGGGCCGTCCATCGGCAAATTTACATGTGAGGTTGGTGAAAGGCATTGCATACCTTTTTTTTTTTTCATTTTAAATTGTATTTATATAAAATTTTGAGTAAATTATATAATAGACGAAACAGCTCAAAATTCACAGAAAAAATCAATTCAATTAAATATTTATTATTTTACACTCTCATAATTATTATAAATTTTGCAAAATGCACACTATAAATATGATATTTTATTATTAAACTACATATATAAACATACTTAAGCTTAATTTTACAAATTATATATTATCAATTATTTTGATTTTTAATATTGGACATTTTTACTTTTCTCGTAAAGTTGAACAATATTTAATTGCATTTTTTAAATTTTCAAATAAGTTATCGGTTAAACTACGAAATTTGATCCAGATAAAAATAATAAAGTGACCAAATAAATAATCTAAATCAATGGGTTAAAGTTCAGGTGAAAAATAGATCCCGATCAGTGTTACCTGAACTCATATCAGGCCTGTGGTGAAAAAGTCCGATATAAAAGCTATATATAAAGGTTAAGATATCCTACAATTATTCATATCATTTATAAGCATAATGATTATCTGACTTGTTAAAAGAGCTTACGTTTTGAAAAATCTGTGACAAGATGTTAACCGCGTTCTGGTGATTAGTTTTCGTGAAGACAACGATAGATTCGACTCGTTTCGACTTTAGAAAGCTTGTTTGAAGTTATGAAACTGAAATTAAATATTTTTTACAATTTTTCTTTTATTGTTCTTTTACATTTGATCCGGGACATATAACTAAGGTATTATCACGTATTACATTTAAATGATAAGAGATGATGAACTTTTGATTCAAGTTTTATTAGAAGAGGTAGAGGAGGAGGAGTACTAATTCTTAAATCCTGATGAATAATAATTTTACCTCTAATTAATAAAAAAAAATTGTTTTTGATAAACTAAAAAAAAAAAAGGTCTTTAAATGACGCGAACGGAAACATGTGTAGAGCAGTTGTTCCTATAGAAAGGACCTATGGCTTTCAGTAAGAAGAGGCTAGGAACTACATTAATAGTAGACTACTGAAAAAGAAAGTAAGGATCTGTCTTTATTGGATAAAATCTAATACTAGAAAAACAAAGTGACTCTTAAGAAGCTAGAGAACCACACACACTTTATTTTAAGTCCTTGATTCGTTGCAATTACTCCATCTTACCTTACTGTTTCTTCTTCTTCATCATCATTTCCTCTGCGTGACTAGATTTGATTAAATTTTCTTCCTTGGAGTGGTTTAGAATCTGACAAGTAGGTGAAAAATGGTGGCCAAGAAGCCAAAAGTGGTCATAATTGGAGCAGGAATGGCTGGTCTAACAGCTGCAAACAAGCTCTACACTTGCACTAGCTCAAGAGACATTTTTGAGCTGTGTGTTGTGGAAGGTGGCACAAGGATTGGTGGCAGAATCAACACTTCAGAGTTTGGTGGTGATAGGATTGAGATGGGTGCAACTTGGATCCATGGCATTGGAGGCAGCCCAGTTCACAAGATTGCTCAAGAAATCCATTCACTCCAGTCTGAGCAGCCATGGGAGTGCATGGATGGTTTCTTGGAAGAACCATTGACCGTGGCTGAAGGTGGGTTACAACCTATTCCTTCTATTGTGGACTCCGTATCCACCCTTTTCAAGAAGCTCATGGACTACGCTCGGGGAGAATTGGTTGAAGGTAGTGAAAAGATCGAAACTTTTGATTTCTGCAGACTAGCAGCTAAAGCCTACAAGATGAGTATGGCCAATGGTGGAGCTCGTGGTAAGCTTAGTGTTGGTTCTTTCCTTAGGGTAGGCCTAGATGCTTATTGGGATTCTCTGGGAGGTCAGAAAGATGTCAAAAGTTGTGGGAATTGGAGCAGAAAGTTGCTTGAAGAAGCCATATTTGGTATTCACGAGACCACTCAGAGGGTTTACACATCTGCTGGCGATCTCTCAACTCTAGATTTCCATGCAGAGAGCGAGTACATCATGTGTCCTGATGAAGAAATCACCATTGCTAAAGGCTATCTGAGTGTGATTGAGTCACTAGCTTCTGTTCTACCGGATGGTCTCATCCAACTGGGCCGCAAGGTCACAAAAATAGAGTGGCAATCTGGAGCTCAACAACCGCTTGAAAATGGTCATGCTAATAATCCGGTGAAACTACATTTCTGTGACGGCTCGGTTATGTTAGCTGATCATGTTATAGTCACAGTCTCACTTGGGGTACTTAAAGCTGAAATTAGCAAAGATTCAGGTATGTTCAGCCCTCCTCTTCCATCTTTCAAGACTCAGGCCATATCAAGACTTGGATTTGGGTTAGTTAACAAGTTGTTTCTGCAAATAAATTCAAGGGGCGAGGAGGGGAAGAAGTTCCCATTTCTGCAAATGGCTTTTCGTAAGCCGGACTCTGAACTGAGAGATAAAAAGGTACCATGGTGGATGAGAAAGACAGCTTCTTTATGTCCAATTTATAAGAATTCTAGCGTTCTGCTATCTTGGTTTGCTGGGGAAGAAGCTCTTGAGCTAGAGTCCCTTAGTGATGAAGAGATTATCAATGGGGTTTCAGCAACGGTATCAAGTTTCTTACCGCATTTTCACAATCAAGTGAATTATAAAACCTGGAATGCTGATTCTGATGGAAGAACAGACAAAAGTGAAATTCTTTTCACGAAGGTTTTGAGGAGCAAATGGGGTACTAACCCTTTGTTCCTGGGATCTTACAGTTATGTAGCAGTTGGATCAAGTGGAGAGGATATGGATTCATTGGCAGAGCCATTGCCATTGATTGATAATTGTGAAACTGCTGGTTCACCACCACTCCAAGTTCTATTTGCAGGGGAGGCCACACATAGAACTCATTACTCCACCACTCATGGTGCTTATTTTAGTGGTCTTAGGGAAGCCACTAGGCTTCTTCAACATTATAATTGTGTTGGAGTTTAGATACTTACTGCTCTCTACTATTATTTTTCAGGATTATATTTTCATGATATGTTTTCTAAGTGTTTCCATCTTTCTTTCTTTCTTTTAGTTCATGCTAGTGAGCACAGAAGAAAGAAAAGAAGGGAAAACTAGAGAGGGATTGGGCCAATTTTTAGATGTATTGCCTGGTTTAAGAAGCTTCTTCCAATTCCTCAATTTGCTTTCACCATGTTTTGTGAGTTTGGTCTACTGTTTCAGCTTACTGATCTCCAATGCACAAAGTAGCAAACACTAACTAGGATTATGTTGAGAATGAAGATTACAAGGGCAAGAAAACTTTCAATGCACAATGGACAGGATCCGAGGAACCCGGCTCTTTCTAGCTGGAATTTCTTGATCATTTCTTTTTTTTTGTTCTTTAGGATGTCTCTGTGCTCAAAAACCCAAACCAACCCTTTGTAGCTCAGACACAATTTGTAAGTTAAAATGGAAATCCAGTAGACAAATTGGGACAATGGATGAACTGGCCTAGAAGTCATATTATTCACATGAAACTATAGATAGAAACCAAACTTGTGTGTCTATATGGTACTTGTTTCTGTATCAGATTGCAGCTACAATGGGCCAATGGAAATCAATCAGATTGCTTTACAGGATGTCCTTAACAATGAGACATAAGTAGAGATGCTTACAATCATCTGGTTTGCTTTGAACATTAGTGCCAAAGCTATGTCGAGGGGGACCCAATAAGAATGATGGGTCAAATTCCATGCATACGTAATGTGTCAAAATACAGTAAGACGGTTAACTAATTAGCTCTTCATCTGCAATACACTTGGCCTACCCACTTGGTGCCATCAGATCTCTCTGCAGATACCAAATCCTTGAGTCTGTACACCTAGAGACAGAAAATGACTGTTCATAAACAACACATTATATGCTAAATACCCCAGATATGTTTGTCTGGTTGTGCCTATAAATCTCAATCGCATCGCAAAAAGATGCAGCAATCGAGGACAACTACCAAAGTTGACCATCAAGAATGGTCCACAAGCTATTGATAATTGAATCCTTGTTGTATCCTCTTTATAGAGTGATTCATAATACCAAATGAGATCAAACTTGAATCACAAGGTTTCCTGTGACAACAAAAAGGCCTCTGAACTTGGTGTTATCGGTGGATTAACACTATGTCGTGTTTGTCTGAGACCATTGTATGGTCAAATCAATAGAGCTAATGTATAAAGACTCCATTATTGGGATATTTGCCAAGCTCTTCCCTCAGAGGAAAAAAGAAGAAAACATGCAATGACCCACCTGCTGTCTCTTTCCACCTCTTGTGGGCTTCAATCAACCTTTGATGATTATTCATATCATACACCAATCTGTCACCTTGTTGTCTCTTTCATCAAAGAATTAAATGAGAATCTCCATCCCTCATCCCACCTTAACCACTGCAGATAAATCCAAAAATGTTAATGATCATTTACATGGACCCTTGTTTTACCTATAATCATTATTATCAAAGGTCAATAGTTGTTACAAACAAAAAACGAAACCCAAGTGTAGCCTCAAACTAACAATTTATCCTTCTAGCCAACAGTTTCCCAGCTTCAGAATAGCTGTGAGACAATAAACAATCATCAATCTCATAATACCGAGCTTCTTTGATTTGGTGGATTTCCTTTTGGAGGGTGCTAGTGCAAGATCTTACTTCCGATTTCTTGTTGCTGCAAAGCAGTTTTCATATGTTTCTTTTATGCTCTCAAATTCCATGAAATCTTTCTCACTTAAGCTATTAAAGTCATATAATCATTCACCCGTATCTTTAAAGTAGCTAAAGTTGACAGGGATTCCAAGCATTTGATTGACTCTGATGGAGGGTTAATTTGGTTCATTTCAACAAAAGGCATACACTTAAACCAAGTAAAGTTATATCAAACGCTTTTAAAGTTCATCATCAGGGATAAATCCTCGGTAGAGCCTGGAACAAACATTGACTAAAAAACGACTTCTAGAGAACAGTAATCTGCAGAAACTATTATGAGCAGGTAAAAAGATAGTTTTCACTAATATTCAGAAGCTAAATTTCATCAAAGGAACTTGTGATATGTTGTACTATGAGAACATACTTTCAGTTATATTCAGTTGGATTTGCAATCATCTTTTGTTTGTCAACTAAGGTTTGATATTGATATCACCATATCAGATTCCACTTGGTGACAGCATTCCTCTTTTCTCCATGTTCCAAAATCTTTAATAAACCAATCAGTGATCAACAATTGGGTCTCGTGCAAATCTTAGATTAAAAGTCTAATGATGCATTAGTAGGTGCGTATGCTTTATTCCTTACTTTCCTTTTCTAAATGAAAACAACTTTACTATCCCTTGAGAACCAATGAAGTCTAAAGAGAAGATATCAACTGATTTAAGTAACTTATCATCTTGGTATCTAAACATTTTCTTTGCTTTTTTGAGCCCCTTTAAGTCAATGATCAAAGAGCTTATCTTTCAATTCTTATTTGAAGGAATCTAGGGCCTATGCATCTGGTACTAGAGTGTTTGAACTCCTTACCCCAGCTCTCAGCAAAAGGTTTACAAGTGATCATGATATTTCTGATTACAAATATACCAATCACATGATAATTGTTTTTACCTGCAAATGAACTTCTGTAACTTTAACGGCTCAGAGGATGTACTTCATTAGACAAATGTAAAGAAGTTTTCAAGTCACAACTCAGAAGGAAATAACAAGGCATTAGTTTAAAGATTGTTGATTCAGTCGATTCAGCAGGTTCCAAAATTTCTAAACCTTTCGACTCATTGCTGCTGACAGAAGGTGTTGACCACACAATTCAAGAGAATGGAATACATTTTTGTAATTGTCTGCTTTGGACATACAGTCCTAGAAAGAAGCAGAGGCAATTGAATCTTCAGAAACACTTACTGTACCTGATATCAACCACGAAACCTTATCTTCAACAGTCATATAGAACTGGACTCTTGGTCAAGTCCAGTTTTGCCACTTCTGAATTACAAAACAGTCGACAAAAAGCCCTCTCTGAAAACGATCTGTTCGGCTTGTCTTTTGTTAAGATTGTCCAGTGGTCCGGTCCATTCTTCCAGGCCTCTCGGAATCCTCTTCCCCTACTGTTTTGTCAATCAGGAAAATTCATTGAAAATTAAACAATTGAGCATAGGTGTAGTGTACATAATATACATTAAAAGCCTGTCCCTCGTGCCAGCATGTTAAAGGGGGTTAGGTAATGGAACAACAGGGGTATCAAAAATTGCAACAGACTAAAGCAAGAGTCTAAAAACACAATGCAATGTCCTTACACCGTACTGATTTCTCTTTACAATATCCAATTTCCAATTTTTAAACAGCAGACAAGAAATGTTCTTCTCTGTCCTTTTTACTGATCTTCTGTTTGGTCTACTTCCTTTTCCCATCCTCGTCCTCCAAGCCCTTCGATGTTTTGTTTTCAAAATGCCTGGCTCTTTCACCCGGCTTTTCCTGCATTTGTGGCTGCCCACTGGCTTTCGGAAGCCGCTACGATATGCCAATCTTTAGCTCGTTTCTCCCAGCAGCTCACTCACTGGAATCGCACTGACTTTGGGAACATTTTCCACCGCAGGAAGCAGCTCCTCGCCCGTCTCCACGGAATCTAGACCTCTATCAATGCTGATAACTTTGACTCCATGATGGCCTTGGAGGACCATTTGAGTGGGGAACTGTATCAAGTTTTGAGCGAAGAAGAAAATTTTCGGCACCAGCAAGCTCGGCGTGCCTGGATCTCGCAAGGGGACTGGAATACGAAGTATTACCACACGGTCACTATGACTAGGCGCAGGACTCAGAGGATCACGTGTCTTCATGGGCCACAGGGAGTCATCTCTGACCCTCGACAAATGTGCCAACATGCTTGCGACTATTTTGCCTGTCTTTTTACTCGAGAGGGTGTTTCTATGGTTCCGAGCCCGATTCCTGGGGAGTTTTCGACCCTTTCCGCCCAAAGCATCTGTGACCTCGCCTCTTCTATCCAAGCCATCGAAATCAAGCGTGTGGTGTTTGACATGAACCCGGACAAAGCCCCTGGAGTTGACGGTTTCAACGCCCTTTTCTATCAGAAGCACTGGGGGACTGTCGGGCCTACTGTCACTGCTTTTATACAGGCGCTCTTTCGCCAGGAACGTTGGGAACAAGACCTTAACCATACTCTTCTGGTCCTTATTTCCAAAGTTCCTTCTCCTCCTCGTATAGACCAATTTCGCCCGATTAGCTTGTGTAATGTGCTATACAAAATTCTTTCAAAAGTTATTGTCAACAGGCTCAAACCCCACCTCGATCTCCTTGTGAGGGAGAATCAGTGTAGTTTTATCCTGGGCCGGCAAATCACAGACAACATTCTTATTGCCCAGGAAGTGATTCGCTCTATGCGTTGGAAAAAAGGTCGGACCAGCTTCTTGGCCATTAAAGTGGATCTTGAAAAGGCCTATGACCATTTGAGTTGGGAGTTTATTCACAACACACTGGAAGCTATCGGTCTCCCGGATTCCCTCATCTGGGTTATTATGTAGTGTGTTACGACAGTGACTACGCAGGTTCTTTGGCAAGGCTTAACCTCGGATCCCATTCGCCCCTCACGAGGCCTTCATCAGGGCGACCCTATCTCTCCTTATCTGTTTGTTCTTTGCATGGAGCGTCTAGGACATCTGATCGTCCGAAAAATCGGTCAAGGCGTTTGGAAACCCATCAAGTTGAGCCCTACAGGGCCCTCCTTGTCCCACCTGTTATTTGCTGACGACCTGATTCTGCCCGCGGAAGCTACAGTTCCCAGGCACAGGTGATTGCTCAGATGTTAGACTAATTCTGTCGCCATTCCGACCAGAAAGTTAACACTTCGAAAACTAAGATGTTTTTTCTCTCCGAACGTTCCGTCAACAACGGTTCACCGCATCAGCCAAGCCCTTCATATCCAGCCTACCCACAACCTCGAGCGTTACCTAGGTGTCCCCCTACTGCAAGCGCGCACCGGGAACGTACTCTTTTATATTAGATTTGTTTGCTTGGATTAATAGTGAACGTACTCTTTTATATTAGGAAGAGTTAGTGAAAGCTTTGCAGGAAAATTATGGCCCTGCGGAATTTCAAAATCCTGACGATTATCTTTGCAGCGTTAAGCAGGTGGGAACTGTGCAGGAATATAGGATTGAATTTGCCAAACGTGCAGCCAGAGTTAAAAATTGGCCTGAACATTGCTTGTTGGGCATTTTTATTTATAGGCTCAAAGAAGAACTAAAAGCAGATGTGAGGATACATAAACTCAGAAGTGTTTATCGAGCTTGCAGCTTAGCTTTAGAATATGAGACAAAAGCCCAATCAATGCATGGATCAAAGAAAAACAACTTGGGCTACGTGGGTCGACCTGACAACGTGGATACTAGAACCTTCTATCCATCTAGGCCATCCTTCACGCGGATTCCTCCATCTTCGCAGAACACAGCTCCAACATCGCGATTTTCTTCCTCATCTTCCACAAATCTGTTAGGGACTGGTCGAACTTGGGACATAGAGAGACAGGCAAAGAGAGACAAGGGATTATGTTTCAGATGCAATGAGAAATTCACACCAGGACATCGCTGTAAGCCATCGAATCTCGCCTTGATGGAGCTGACCGACGGCGGCGTTTTAAAAGAAGGATAGGAGTCAGGTAGAGACGATGTTGAACTAGAATCTAAGGAATTGGTTGAGATTTCATTCCATGCCATCTTGGGAAAGTCATTTGGGGCAACGATGAAGCTCAAAGGGACGCTTAATGCCAGGGAAGTGTTTCTTCTTATTGACAGTGGGCCTACCCACAATTTCATCTCTAGCTCTTTGGTTTCTGATC
This sequence comes from Erythroxylum orinocense, assembly GCA_025531955.1. NCBI lineage: Eukaryota > Viridiplantae > Streptophyta > Magnoliopsida > Malpighiales > Erythroxylaceae > Erythroxylum > Erythroxylum orinocense. The sequence continues at coordinate 2,899,561 of JANZLX010000008.1, read as the reverse complement.
TTAGTTTACCTATACAAAATGTCCCTACATTTGGTGTTCAGAATGGAAATGGAGAAATAATCAAATGTAACACCATATGCAAAAAGCTAGAGGTCAAATTACCTGGACTTACCATCACAGAGGATTTCTATTTGTTTTCCATTGGTGGTGCAGACATGGTCTTAGGAATCAAGTGACTAGCTTCATTAAACACTGTTCAAGCAAATTGGAACGAGATGTTTCTTATCTTTCATCTCAATGGACGAAAATACAAGCTTCAAGGGGTGCCTAAGAATAATCTAGGGGGAGCGGCCTTACAGAGTTTCTTTTTACAAGATACTAGCACAAAAAGTTCTTCAAAAGAAATACAAAATCTACTGAGCAACTATTCAGTGGTCTTTAAAGAGATCACTTCCCTGCCGCCTTTCAGGAATCATTCCCACTCTATTCCTCTGTTGCCTGACGCAAGACCACCCAATATACGACCCTATCGCTATCCTCATTACCAAAAAGCAGAAATTGAGAAACAAGTAGAACATCTGATGCAACTTGGATTTATTTGCCCCAGCACCAGCCCCTTTGCGAGCCCAGTTCTGTTGGTTAAAAAAAAAAGACTCCTCTTGGCGATTATGTGTGGATTACAAGGGTCTCAACCAGGTATCAGTCCCTGACAAATATCTAATCCCGAATATTGACGAATTGTTAGATGAACTCAATGGCGCTTCAATATTTTCAAAAATTGATCTTCACTCTGGATATCATCAAATTCGGGTAACACTAGAAGATATCCCTAAAACAACATTCCGCACATACTCCGGTCATTATGAATTTGTAGTAATGCCGTTTGGCTTTACCAATGCGCCATCAACCTTTCAAGCGGCCATGAATGACCTCTTTCGTCCCTATCTCAGAAAATTCATTCTGGTGTTCTTTGATGATATACTAATTTTCAGTCCCAATTTGCAGGAACACTTAAACCACTTAGCAATTACACTACACACTCTCCAACTTAACTCTTATCATGCTAATGTTAAGAAGTGTGTGTTTGGTCAGTCACAGGTACACTTCTTGGGTCACGTGATTTTCGAGGCAGGAGTTGGGGTGGACCCTGAAAAAATTAAAGTTGTGCTCAATTGGCCTCTACCTAATAATGTCAAGGAACTGTGTGGCTTCCTAGGACTTACGAGTTATTACCGTCGCTTTGTGAAGAATTATGGAATGATTGCCAAGCCTTTAATTGAACTCACCAAGAAAAATGGATTCTGCTGGTCACCTTTAGCAACTGCGGCATTTGAGCATCTCAAAGGAGCTCTCACTTTTGTTCCTGTGTTGCAATTGCCAAACTTCGACAAACCCTTCACTGTCAAATGTGATGCATCATTAGAAGAAGTTAGGGCAATATTGCTACAAGACGATCATCCGGTTGCCTACTTTAGTAAGGGTCTATCTTTTTCCAATCGCTTCAAATCAGCTTATGACTGGGAGCTGCTGGCATTGGTTTTAGCACTTCAACAATGGAAACACTATTTGCTTAGGCGTTCTTTCTTTGTTAGAACTGATCATCACAATCTCAAGCGCCTCCTTCAGCAGCGTTTCACCACCCATGAACAACAACGCCTCATCATGAAGTTGCTGCCCTTTGACTTCACGATTACTTATAAAGCCGGAAAAGACAATCAAGAAGCAAATGCTTTATCTCGACAATCACAACATGCTGACCTGTTTGCTCTGACTATGCCAATCTTGCAAGACTTTTCAAATCTTCCTGATGCATTACTAAAGAGGTAATGATCGAATGAATAAAAATCAGATATCTGATATCAAGCCTTTACAAGAGTTTAAATACAATTGTTTACACACGTAGAATCCTACGGTTAAAAGAATAAGATCTAAATTTAACACCCTATTAAATAGCTATCAATATTTACAATTTAAACTTATCTCAACAGCCACAAGACGTAAATCAAGGCAATACATTGACACGTAAATCAAGGCAATACATTGACACGGCATGTGTTGTCTCTATACGCCCCCCTCAAGCTTGCAGTTGGAAGCAACGCCGAGCTTGGATAAATTGTGAAGAAAAGGAGATTTTGCCAAAGGTTTCGTAAGAGTGTCCGCACGCTGGTCTTTTGCATGAACATGAGCAACGTGTAGTTGCTGGTTAGTTACCTTGTTTCTAACATAATAGAAGTCCACAGCTACATGTTTCATCCTTGTGTTTATGACTGGATTCTTGCTAAGATAAATAACACCAGCATTATCGCAATAGACAGTCGGTATGTTAGGTATTTGTACTTGAAGTTCGCATAACAGATTTTGCACCCAGCTGACTTCAGACACGGAATTGGCAACAGCCTTAAATTCAGCTTCAGTCGACGAACGAGCAACAGTTAGCTGTTTCTTGGATGCCCAGCTGATCGGATTTGAACCAAGAAATAGTATATGACCGGAGGTAGAGTTTCGGCCATCAAGATCCCCTGCCCAATCCGCATCGGCAAACATAGATAAGGTGAAACTGTTGTTGCGATGCAATCGTAAACCAAGAGTAGAAGTACCCCGAAGATAGCGAAGGACTCGTTTTAAGGCTTTCCAATGCAACTCAGATGGTTGATGCATGAACTGAGAAAGTTTATTAACGGAGTAACTTATGTCTGGTCGGGTGAAGGCTAAGTATTGTAGTTTTCCAAGCACGGTACGAAATTTCGTGGCATCGAAGGAGGGTGCACCATCATCTAATCGAATGGACTCAGTGCTGCTCATAGGGGTCGAAGCT
>JANZLX010000008.1:2878311-2895919 GCA_025531955.1 Erythroxylum orinocense | reverse complement strand
GTTTTAAGTGGGACCGTTTGTGACCCCTCCGCCCTTTCCTGGGATTTTACGTGGAATGGTAATACTGTCTTAGGAGTTCGTTTGTCTAGTTGTTCACTTCACTAGTTGTTTACCTTAGAGGGAAAAATTACCTGATTTTTCCAACAAAAATCAGATTGAGAGAGAATCAAAGCCACTCTTATTTCATTCAGATGAAAAGTATTTATATTCGTGAAAGATGAAGTGAACTGATAACTAGCAGACAACGAACAACAGCATATATAATTCTAACACTTCCTCAAACTAGAGAATAGATATTATGTACTCCTAGTTTGTGAAAAGAATCGATAAATTTTGATGTCGAAAGCCCTTTAGTGAAGCAATCAACAAGTTGATTCTTGGAAGAAACTGGAAGTAAAACGATGACACCAGATTGAAGCTTTTCCTGAAATACATGATAATCAATGTCAACATTCTAGTACATTCGTGGAAAACAGGGTTGTGGGCCAAATATAAAGAAGATTGGTTGTCACAAAATATTGGCGTTGGAATGGTGGGAGACAATCGTAGTTCACCAAGAAGATAATGTAACCATTGCACTTCGCAAGTTATCGTAGCCAATGCGCGGTACTCAACCTCTGAAGAACTCCGACTGACAGTGTTTTGTTTCTTGGTTTTCCAAGAAATAAGGGATGAACTAAGAAATACGCAGTACCCTGTAAGAGAGCGTTGCGTGTCTAGACAATTACCCTGATCAGAATCAGGGAAGGCTGTGAGCTGAAGAGCACTATCAGAAGGAAAGAAAAGGCCTTGCCTAATGGAATCTTTTAAAAAATGAAGAACCCTGTACGCAGCAGTCAAGTGAGTCGACGTAGGAGAATCAAGGAATTGCGCCAGCTGCTGAATAGCAAAAGAAATGTTAGGTCAGGTCGTAGTCAGATACTGAAGTTTAGCAACTAACATACGAAATGAGGTAACATCCTCCAACGGTGTACCCTCATCTTTGGAGAACTTGGTTTCTGGTAGAATAGGCGTAGAGACAGGTTTAGACTCTAGAAACTGAGTAGTCCTGAGCAAATCAAGAGTGTACTTCTTTTGACAAATATTAGTGCCTCCCGTAGTTTTGGCTACTTCTAGTTCAAGGAAAAATTTAAGCTCACCAAGATCTTTAATGGTAAAGGCATCATGTAGATGTTGTTTAATGCTACGGATTGCCTGTATAGAATCACTCGCCAAAACAATATCATCAACATACACCAAAAGGGCCATGAAACCATCACTATCATTTTTAATGAACAACGTCTGATCAAATACAGCTTGTGTGAATCCAAATTGAAGTAAGGTCGAAGTCAGTTTCGTGTTCCATTGACGATTCGCTTGACGTAAACCATAAAGGGATTTAACCAAGCGGCAAACCTGGTGGCGATTACCAACACAACCTTGAGGAAGTTGCATGTATACCTCTTCATCGAGATCACCATGAAGGAATGCGTTATTGATGTCCAATTGATGAAGATACTACCCTTTGACCTCGGTTAGGGCAAGGAGTAATCAGATTGTCGTCATCTTGGCAACCGGACGAAAAGTGTCCAGAAAATCAACCCTCTTCTCGTTGGGTATAACCCTTAGCAACAAGCCAAGCCTTATAACGTTCGACAGAGTCGTCAGCCTTTCGCTTAATATGAAAAACCCACTGGGAGCCAATCACTCGCTTCCCAGGCAGTAAATCAACGAGTTCCCAAGTGCGATCCTGCTGGAAAGCATCGAGTTCTGCCTGCATGGCTTGTCTCCAAGCAGCAATCTGGACCGCTTGTTCATAGGTATGAGGCTTATGATCCTGATCCACAGCAGCTGCAAAAGCATAATGTTTAAGGGAAATATGAGAATAAGAAAACACACGAGAAAGGTGATGAGGACTAGTACGGCGAAGAGTCATGCACTGATAGTCAGCTAGGTACTGTGGCAGGGACATCTGTCTTGTATTTCGACGCAAAGACGGAGGTGGCAGTTGCCGAATGGGAGTAGGATCATGAAAGTGAATGTCAGATGAAGGCGTGGGTGAAGGACCATCAGACGCTGAAGAAGTAGGAGGGACAAAGATGTCTAAAATTGGTAGTGTGGAGACATCTGGAACGGGAGGAAGTTGATCATAGGTTGATTAAAGCGAAGAGGAAGGGAGAATTAAATCAAACGAGTTAGAGCCATCAAATTTCTGAATATTAAAAGTTAGTGTGGAGAAAGGAAAGATGTGCTCATAAAAAGAAACATCCTGTGAAATAAATATTTTGTGAGTAGTAAGATCATAAAGTTTGTATCCTTTAACATCAGGAGAAAATCCACAAAAAACAGATTTGACACTACGAGAATCAAATTTATGGCGAAAGTTAGCATGATTGGAGGCAAAAGTAAGACAACCAAAAATACGTAAATTAGTGTAAGTAGGTGGTTTAGAGTATAATGCTTCAAAAGGTGAGGAGTTATGAAGAACAGGGGTTGGAATACGATTAATTAAGTAGATAGCATGCAATACACACTCACCCCCAGACAGTAGCGAAGCTATTGCTTGGTGAGGGTGGGCAAATGTCCACCCTCAAATTTTTTTTTATTAAAGAAGAATAGAAGATATGCAAATGTTCATGGTGGATTGGATACATTGCCCCCCCTGAAACAAATTCCTGACTTCGCCACTGCCCCCAGAAGAAAATAGGTAACTTTGCACAAAAACATAAAGCTCGTGCAACATTGAGAATATGTTGATATTTGCGCTCCACAATACTATTCTGCTGAGGAGTGTTAACGCAAGATCGTTGATGAATAATACCTTTGGAGTTAAAAAAATCTAGCACATTGAACTCTTTGCTATTATCACTTCTTATACATTTAACAGTGGAGTGGAATTGAGTAGAAACATAAGAGACAAAATTTATCATAATTGTCCTAGCCTATGATTTGTGTTGCATTAAAAATACCCAAGTAAATCTACTAAAATCATCAACAAGAGTAAGAAAATATCGATGGCCTTTAAAAGTGGGAGCATAATTGTCCCCCCAGATATTAATATGTATCAAATCAAACACAGCAGTGCTAACAGAAGTACTGATCAAAAAAAGCAAGCGTTTTTGCCTGGACATGTGACAAACATCACAAGGTCATGAAGAGAAAGAGAAGGGATGACTGAACGTAAACGAGAAAAAGGAAGATGGCCTAGTCTAGCTTGCCAAAGTAGTTTCTTTATTACAAACAACAGAGTTAGCAACAACGACAGGCGAAGCAGGTAAAATTGCATTGGAATTGAATCTGTACAATCCATGAGAACACCTAGCAACCCCAATCATCCTCCATGGCTGGATACTCTGAATAACACAATGCGAAGGTTAAACAATTAAACAACAAGCGATATCATGGACCAACTTACTAACAGAAATGAGGTTAAAAGTAAAGTCAGGGATGCATAAAACATTAAAAAGATGCAGATTACTATTTAAATGAACAGTACCCACATGAGTAACTCGTACTTTGCATTTGTTAGGAAGAGTAACATAAACATTAGAAATTGATTTAAAAGAATGGAAAAAGGATAAAGAACATGCGATATGATCGGTAGCCCCGGTATCAACAATCCATTCGTTGCTCTGAAGAGTATGAACAAAAGAAATATTTAAAGAGAGAGGAGAAATTAACGCATCATGTGAAGAAAACAAACCAGAAGTAGAAGCTGGCTGAATGGAATGCGGTAAGGTCACGGAATTCACATGATGAGAGGTAGAAAGACCTTGAAACAATTGTAATATTTGATCATATTGATCTTTAGTAAACTGAAAACTGGAACCTGATTCCTCTGTAGTGACAGAAGGGTGATGATCTGCAACTTGAGTAGGAGAGTCAACATCAACAGCATTAGCATAAGGGCGAGTAGTAAATTTCTTAGAAGACTTCATATTCGGGAGATAACCATGTTTCTTGTAACATCTGTCGATGGTGTGCCCTTCCTTTCCACAATGTATACAAATTGGCGGTACCAAACTGTTAGAAGTGCTTTTTAGATCCAGCACCATTAACGCCTTTAATAGCTAAAGTATTAATATCAGGAACCAAAGAACGTTTTTGTGGAACTAAAGGATGTTCTTGCTGAAGAACCAAAGAAAATGCTTTATTCAAAGAAGGCAAAGGATCCATTCACAAGATCTGTGACTTCACAGTCGAATATGACTCAGTTAAACCTTTAATGAAAACCATGACTTGATCATGCTCATGAAAATCTCTAATATTCTTGGACAGCCCGCAAGAGCACTGAGTACAGGAGCAAGACAGGAGAGGACGCAAGATTTGTAACTCATCCCACAAGATTTTGAGTTTAGTAAAATATTCATGAACTGACAAACTACCTTGTTAACACGTATAAATTTCCAGTTGAAGATCACAGATCCGGAAAGAGTTGCTTTGATCAAATCTTGCCTTGAGATCAGTCCATATATCATAAGCTGAATCTAACCAGATGATTGACTGTGCAATGGAAGGGAAAACAGAGTGAATAAGCCAGGAGATAACTAGATTATTACATCTCTCCCAAGGGACGAATAGCGGATCAGTGCGCAGAGGCTGGAGAATAGAGCCATCAACAAAACTAAGTTTATTCTTGGAAAGTAAAGCCATTTTCATGGCTCCTTGCCATTGGTAGTAATTGGGTCCTGTGAGAACCGAAGAGACGAGAACCAATGTCAGATTCTCATTAACATACAGAAAATATGGACTGGATGGGTTATCCTCTGGTTTGGACGTCGAACCAGAGGAGTGATTGATATTCCAAGCATTGAAGCTGGTCATAGTAACACGATGCTCGTAAAGAAAGGGAATGAAAGAAAACAGAGAAAGAAACGATAACGTTTCTTGAATGTAAAGAATGGAACAAGAAGAAAATCTAGAAGTTGCATAACAAACCCAGAAAACTCAGAGGAGCGGAAACTTTTGCTTTGATACCATATCAGAGAATCAGATTGAGAGAGAATCAAAGTCTGTCTTATTTTATTCAAATGAAGAATATTTATACACGTGAAAGATGAATTGAACTGATAACTAACAGATAACGAACAGCATCATATATAATTATAACTATCCTTAATTAGTAAGAACAACAGGTGAATTAGTAAGTCACGGGTTCAAACCTTCCTCATGTATGTAACTGTTTAAAATTTAAGACTAAAATTTTACCGCTCACAAGAGATTTACCCGGTTCGAACGAAAATTAATCTGAGTGTGAATGACTTAAAGGTATCTTCCCATAATTAGACCCTCATAAGACATTTCGTAAACAACCAACCAAAAAAAAAAAAAGGCATATGTTTAACTTTGGGGAAGTCCAGGTAGAGGATGTTTTTAATAAACTCACAAGTTGTTACTCAGCAAAAGTTTCATTGCACCGTTGTTGGAACAGTGTGCAAAAGAAAGGCAAACAAGAACAAAGATGTTTGTAAGACTTCAGATCAGCTGAAATTGGGACGGCGGAGATAGTCAAACAGTCCACCGGAGCACAAGTGTTGTGTCTCGTCAAAACTAAACTGTTGTTTTAACAATCTGAAACAAAAGGGTGTCTTATAAGTCCTCTTAAAAGGAAAAGCACCACACGGTTAAATCACATAATGAAGTTACTGCTAGAGCTTTTTGCATAGCTCCTTTAGGCTCTCTGTCCCTCTCTCAACTCAAGGCTTTGATCCACATGTAACAACATGGTACTTCAGCTTCTCCAGCTCGCTCAGTACCTCATCCTCTGGCCTATAGAGCAAATCACTCATCCGCCATATCTGCATTTACCAATAAAACCTTTTCATTTGATATCATCTCCATCATCAATTGGTTTTACCAGAATTAAATATCTATCTATTTGAGGAGGGCTGGATATAACCTATTTTGAGTAGGAAGGAAAAATAACGTACCTGCAATGTGCCTCCTCCACCTGTTGTATCACAATCATCAGACACGCTGACGACCGTCCAAGGATCATATGTGTTCCAATGAAAATCAACAACTTTGTCCCTGACCAAAAGTGAAACAAGTTTGCATTTTCATGAGAGATACCTATGAGTGTCAGATCAAATCAGGTACGAACCTGTGCCCAGCATGCTGGAAAAACAATCCTTGAGGAGTACTTGGGCCTCTAGCCCCACGCTCAGTCTTTTTACCAACCTGCGGGAGGTAATAACCAGAATCACATCTAAACTAGACAAACAAAACATTTAAACTAGACTTTTCAAATGAGAGACAACGCTGCAGTCTACAGTTGTTCCATGTGTCAAATAGGCCACAGTTTTATAAGCTAATGGTCACTTGCTTTTTCATAGATTAAAGAGAAAGATCATCTATATTTCACAAACGTGATGCAAAGAAAGGTGTAAATCATAAGGGAAAACTCACGGGGGCCTGTCAGCAATTTTGCCAATTCTCAATGTGAAATACGAATGCTAGATACCACCATTATAGACACTACAAATGGGTGCAAATATATATGGTCCTCACATATTCAGTATCTATTACCTAATTATGCACGTGCATCATTTTTCACACACAAATAGGAACACACAGATTCACCCACAACAAAAGGGAAACCTTCTTAGAGTTTGCTACTATAGACATACTTTGTCACCTCGGTCAAGGAGGCGTCTACAAGGTGGCAAATTTAGAAGTATGTGCATCCATACCTTCTCATAATCCCAAATGTTTAAGAGGCCATCCTCTGCAGAACTTCCAAACACTGATGACTTGTCTGGACACCACTGGAAAGAGGGACAATTCATATAAAGGACTTCCCAGTAACACTTTTCAGGCTACAGGTGCATGTGAAAAGAATTAAAGGAAAATAAAAGTGCAGGTGTGTAGGGTACCTGTACACAAAGTACTGCAGCTTTGTGGCCCTCGAATTTGTGGACTGGTGACCCAGCTCCATTAGAAGTAAAATTGCGTCGGTCAAACATGCGAACAGAATTATCTGCAGACCTAGCGATAAAATACAGAAACAACCTTGGTAAATGTAAGACATAACAATGCATGAAAGAAAACTGCCAAATCCAAAGGAGAGTAAATTAAACACACACCCGGTTAAAATGAGATTATCATCATGAGGATTCCAATCAACACAGTGAAGATCAGCATCATGAGCCTTTTCAACCTGTCATCACAAAACAGAAAATGTGTCGGTAACATGAGATTCTATCAAAAAGCTTCACAAAAACAATTTATAGGGAATTATGTAATGAATAATGCATGCAAAATACGCAACACTTCCTCTATCTAATGTCACTGAACAAGGGTGAAAGGAAAGACAAACAGATATTTTCAAAGGAAGAAAATAATCTGTTCAACAAGAATTAAGATAAAAATCTCTAGTTCTGGACACCAACAGATCAGAATCAAGGAAATCTCTTGATAGGTAAAAATTATGTAGCTGAGGACCAAAGGAAAGAAGAAGTCCTGATGCATCAACATCATGTGTTGCTTCCTTTGAAGGGGTAGAATAAAATCCCTAACAACTTGATCAAATTTGTATACTGCAAGTGTCAATCAAGGAAGTCTGACATAATTTGCAGACTCATAAATTCAAGGAATCGCTTTTGTTTTGGAGAGAATGTATAAAGTTTCAATATAGGGCAAACTTTTAATTTGGAATCTTAACAAGAAACTAAAGAAACAGAAGAAAAGAACATAACCTTGATAACTGGGCTGGTGCCTACACGAGCATCCCATAATATAAGGTATGAATCATCTCCTACGCTACAAAACTCCTGTGCACTTCACCAGGAATGCATGTTTTGTCAGATATAATAAAACAAGTCTAGGAAGCAAGACAAAGACACTTTTTTTTTAAATTTCCAATACAGGCAATATGTTTAAGACATAGATAGGGTAAAGCTAATAATACCACCCAATGTTTGTTAATATCAACAATATGGAAAACATCTTCCAAGAAGAAACCATCATCAGGAAGGTATGTAAATATATTTCCTGTGAAAATAACAGCTTACTCTTTTAAAATTAGAAAAAGAAGTCAATTGCATTCCAGAAACACCATAGCCTACCGTCCGAAAGCTCACTTATTTAGATAAACCTTAAGACTTGCATTCTGAAAACACAGTGGTGAGCAAACACCTTGTTAATCCATACATCATAACTAGGTCACTGAAGATACCTAGATGGACAGAAAGCCACATCTTCAACCGTATCCTCATGCCCATGGTAAACACTTCTTGGTCCAATAGAAGGGCCATCAGCATTTTTATCATTACCATCCCCAGTCTTTTTAATTATAGATCCAATTGAACCCTTGGCTCCTGATGTGTCAGTAGCAGATGATGTGATGTGGTCCTGGATACTCCACAAAACTACAGACTTGTCTTTCCCTGCAATGAAAACCTTGCAACTGAGAGTAAAGTCTTAATGAAGAAAAACAAATTCCAAGAAGATTCTGACAAAGACACTACAATAGAAAATAATTGAATGAACTACAATAATTGAAGATAGAAAGGATTAAGGAATCACAACATATGGTAGAAGATAGAAAACAACAAACAGTCCAACCTCCAGAAAGCACAAAGGGTTCAGTCCGGCACATTGCAAGAGCAAATTCTGCATTATCCTGATGTCCAGTCAAAATCTGCAAGAATTGTTGTTTCAGAAAAAAGCCTTAAAGTAACAGTTATTTTGTAATAGAGTGCTAGACGACAAACTTATCAATAGGTCAGAGAAAATACATCTAATCAAATATCCTAAGTTCTCAATTCATGCAAGAAGTCACTTTATGGAAAAGACAGATCAGAATCATTAAACCCCATCAGATTCCATTGTATTTCTGTCTGCATTAAAGAAAAAAGTAACAAAAGAATCTATCCAGTGGTAATAGGGAAATTCCAAAACTGTTGTCAAAAGTATCAACAAGATATGGAAAGAATCCAAGTGAACACCAAAATGAAGAACAACATAAGTGCCACATTTATGATGCAAATGTATACCAAATCTGGGCGAGAATTTACAGCTCCAAGTACAGCATGGCGGTTAGGCTGTGCTTCAATGTCCCATATGAGAACCTGAAGTTAAGTTGCAGTGCAAACAGAAATAAGAATCTTAACAAAACAAAACAATCCTACCCCCTATATAAACAATCATAAAAAAGAAACTCACATCAGGGCTGTCAGTATGAGTGGCCACTATACTGCTGTTTTGAGGGAGTTCCCTTATTCTGTTTACCTGAAAAAAGATGTTGAATAAATTTTTGGAATGCCCATATAAAAGAAAATAATATACAAGTGTGGAGAAGGAAGACACATAAGAAGCAGGTAAGCAATCAGCAGGGCAGGCCTTTAACATACAATGAAGAATCATTGTACCTATTAAAAGGTATATCTAAGGATTTCACCGGTTAAAACGTAAAATGAGTATAATGATGCAGGAAACAGAAACATGCTTGTACATATTTTGTTCAAGAGATCTCACCTCTCCAGGATGTATGATAGTTTTGTGCTTTCGTACAAATGGAGAACGTGCTTCTTCATTGAACTGGAATATATAAGAATTAGCAATATGAGACAATTCTGCATCAAATAGAGGACCACAACTAAGGAGTAAAAGAATGAAATGGTTATGAAATAGGTAATCACCTGAGATATGTGCTCTGCAGCAGCAACTCTAGGCTGCACAACTTCACAATTAGCAATCACCAGAGTGTTAGGAACACTACCATCAGTCTAGCCACAGCAAGTAAGAAAAATATATCAGTAAATTGTATCAGGAAACCATTGTCTACAAGTGCAATCAATAAAATTATAACTGAAGAAGAAGAAAACATGATTGCCAAGACAAAAATCACATAGCTAACATCCTTGTTGGAGGCGCAGGAGGAAATAAAAAACAAAAACAAAACCTTGCTTTGGATGGTTGGTTGGCTGGCTGAATATAGGCCGTTAGATTAAATGGACGAGTGGGATGGATCAACAGTTCCTTTTCTTGCTTCCTGCAAGTAACACATTTAACACATCAAAAAATTAAAATTGATCATTTCTCTCACAAGCATACAGACTTTTGAAAGAAGAACAATAGCTTGTACGTATATGCAACTGTGGATGATCAAACCAAGATACATATATCTCTTCTTTGTTCTCCACGGTACGAAATAGCATTTATGTTTATCTAAGTTGAGCAAATATTCATCCCCAATTAACAACCTTAAGTCAGAACGTCAAGTTAAAACCTCAAGATCCTGAGGCGTCACAAAACAAATAAAAACGCATGATAACTCCAACAGCAAAGTCGACGACGAAGAATATGATATTATGTTGAAACTATCAGGTGCCCTTAGGAGGAGCCACATAGGGTTAAAAAACAACTAGTGTACATCAGATCTGCTTCCAAAGAATAGATCCAACCAATTCTTCAAGACAAATACAGAAATATTCATTGAAGAAATGAAAGGCATGCAAAGTAAAGTATGTACCTTTTTCCCTTCCTTTTGAAGCTCAAAAGCTCGAAGATATAGCTCTCCTCTAACAGCATATTGGACCTTTTTCACATTTTCATTCAACGATTCATAGCTAAAGCTTTAGGAGCGATGGTTGGTAATGTACCTTCTTACCAATAACTACTTGCTGAAAAAGCCAAATATCAGATTATTCAGTTCTGACCCCAGAAGCTTCACAGAAAAATTATTAGGGATGTCATTTAACAAAAATGAAAAAGAACTCCACTTATACTCTTAATCAAGAAAACAGCAATTGTACCTTCCTAATTCGTATGCTTATAAGCGACACGGAGTTAGATGACTTGTGAACTCCCTAACAATGATAAGAGCATGAAAACAAAAGACCCTAAGAAGTTCCATATAAAGCCTATAGGCCGATGGGTAGAGCTGGCGATGAGGAATAACGCTACCATGAAAATAACAAAATCAACAATAACAAAATACCCCAAAAAATTATATAAGTCTACATTGCAGATCAAGATTAGTAATTAAAAATAACCATTAAAATAGAAAAATATTCAAATCAGATGCATGCAAAAAAAAGTAAATCGAAAAAAGAAAATAGATCAAAAAGAAGAAGAAAAAGGTTTTTATCAGATCTAAAGCAACAGGAATACGGAGCAGAAAAAATTAGGAATTTTGTAAATAAGCTGATAGAGAAGAGATCAAAAAAATCAGAAGAAGAGAGAAAGAGAATGGGTCGGTGATATAACCTGGCAGAGGCAAGCGTGGAGCTAAGGAGCCGAGATGCCGGGGGACGGAGTATCGTAGAGACCGACGAAATAAAGAAAAAAAAGGAAAAATTAGGAAAATGTCTGGCAGATCTGATAAGAGATCAAAAAATCAGAAGAAGAAAGAGGAAGAGAATGGGTCGGTGAACGAGTCCAGCTCTACTGATGAGGAAGAGGAAGAGAACCGTGAGAAGGCGAACGAGATGGGAAGGAGGTGAACGAGAATGGGTCAGTGAACGAGATGGGAAGGAGGTGAACGATGAGAGAAACGTGAGAGCCGTAATACCGATGAAGAACTTCTTTTAGCGGCGTTGCAACAGAGGCTAGGTTTGAGAGAGGGAGATCGTCGAAGAAGAATGACAGAGAACAAGTAGTAAAAGAACATTCGAGAGAGTGTACCGTTATTTGACCGTCAGATGAAATGGACGGAGTGGATGAAATGCATGGTCGTCATGAACTCGTCCTTAGTATATATATAGTATATATTATATATACACAAAATGAAATGAGAAACTGCTTGACGATGTTTAAAACTTCGGGTTGAATGGGTTGCTTGTACGACGAGATCATAAGTAAATTAAATCCTTTGTAATTGATTCTGATAGTGGATTCGGTAATGATGCGTTCAACTTGGATAAATACTCTTTCAATACAGTGTAAATTGAACTGATTTATCAATTCCCAGTCAAATTGATGATTGGGAGGTATGTCTATTGTTGGATAAACACCATTACTGATTCCAATGGTTAGGAATGCAATCCTAGGTATCATGATATCTGCATCTTTGATTGAAGCATTTTTCTTAAAAATGGGATAACTGCTCCAAATCTTGATAAACATTTCTTTGTCCTTTGCAAATCGGTCTTGGTAGTTTTTGATGGCTTGGATAAATCCTGTTAGAAATTCAGAAAGGATCTGAAGATTGGTTATATACAGGGTATCAGTGAGTCCACTTTGAAATAGAAAATAAGTGGTCAATGGTTCTGCATTTGGAAGAACTATGGCCTTAGGTCCATATTTTCCTCGGTTTAATGGATAATATTGGTGAACTTTGTAGGCTTCAGTCCATTGGTTTAGAGTTTGAAAACAATCAAAGAACATTTCTGAGGTCAACTTTCTTGCTTCAATTTGTAAAGATTTGTAAGGTATAGCATTAATCTGATCCAAATTAATCAGTCTTCCCAATAATTGCATCTTGGATTTAGGAGGAACAGGTGTTTCTAACACTTGCCTGTGTTGAGGTCTCAATCTTGGATTCTATTGCTTGAATTCTACAAAAGATACCACTGATTGGATTTGATCGATTTTTTGTTGTTCTTTTTGTTGTTTATTTTCATTGATTAATTATTTTACTAATTGCATTTTTTCATTTTGTTGTTGTATTAATTTTGTAATTTGTAATTCTAATTTATTGTGTTGTTCTTTGATTTCTTTGATAATTTGGGTTATGCTCATAATGTATGTTTTAAATAAGTAGTTAATTATGTAACTTGGTTTTTAAGATCATTTAGTTTTATTGATGTTTCAATTGTCGAAGGGGCGGGTATAATGGAATTAGTGATTTTAATTTTTGAATTGTCTTTTGTGATTGTTTCAAGTTCAATGAATCGAATAGGTTGTTCTATCTTAAGTGATCTAGATTTTAATAAAGGAGTGAACGAAGAGGATGGAATATCATAAATGAATGTCCTAATTGGATAGGATACTGTATAGTAGGTAAAGTTCTTAATTTTGTTCTAAAATTGGTTCCTAATTTAGCAACATCGTTAAATAGTTGATCAATATAGATTTTATCAGTATTTTTGAATTCAATACTATGATGAGAATTGGTTAAAGCATAGCTAATTTGATATGTAATTGAAAAAGGGAATTGTCTAGAAGTCATTAAATTTTCTTTATAAAATTTGTAAGTTATGGTTATAGTGTCATCTAAATTATGGGATTTTAAAGGTATCCTAGTTTCAATCTGGTGTTGAATTTTATTTTTCCATATGCTAGATCTCCATTCATAATTCCAATGATTTGATCGTTTAAATCTTTCATTCTTTCATTTACGATGGCCATTCTAATTCGTGAATCAATTCTTTCTTCAAAAGTGGCCTTTAATAATATTTGAATAGTAGAGAGATGAATATATCCTATTTTAATTCGTTTTTCTAAAGGAATTTGATGTAATTGTTTATTAATTTGTTCTTGGTCAATAAGATTTATTCTTATATGTCCATTACATTGATCAATTCTTATTGGTGTTTCATGAACTATTTTGCCAAAATATATAATATTTTTACGGTCTAAAACTTTTTTTAATAGTGATTTTTGAATATCTTGTCCAGCTTTCAAATTTAATTGTGTTTTTGCAATTTGTTTTTGTTTATCATTTGATAAAAGAGTATTGATATGAAAGATTCCTTGAGCTTCATGTAATTCTAAATTATCTATATCTAGAATATTTTGATCTTGTGAATTCATTTTGAATGACTAACTACTTATAAGCTAAGTAATCAGTACCATGTTCTTGGTAATATTGATTAAACCATTCGAGAAAAATATCTCGAAAGTTTAAATGTTGTAAATATAGATAGTGTTGTAATCTAGAGGAAAAACCAACCTAATATATTGCTTGTAAGAAATTTATTAAAGTAAACCAATCTAACACAAAAAAAAATTTCAATAAATTTAAATAAAACTCGTGCATATAAAAAAGCAACAAATAGACATACAATCAAACAAAAGAAATTCATAAAAAGAGTTAATCTATTAATTTTGAGATTTCCTTGAGAGCATGTCTTCGATTTTGTCTATTATTATATTGGACATGTTTCATTATATATAGATTTTGAGTAATTGTTATGTTGTTTAGCTTTTTCTAATATTGCTTCATATTTCTGAATCCAAAAACTATCATTTTCTAATATTTCATAACTATGTTTAATTTGGGTTTTAAGTGTGGCTTTTAACTCAAAATAATGCATACTAATGTTCCACTTTATTGAAAGATAGTTAATACAAATGGACCATTAATCAATAAGTTTTTTGATTAACTTTTCATCAAAGTGCCTAGTTTCTATGACCATCTTATTTAGATCATTGGCGGTTGTAATAAGTCTACTACTATCATACATTTCTCTATATCTTCGTGCATCCAAACTATTATGAGCTCTTTTATTATATCCATGATATCTTGCTAGCATCTCATCCAATTTAGCTTCACGTTCATAAGTTTCTTTGATAGCATTTTTCAAATAGCGCTTGCGCTCAAAATATCCATAATTCATATCTAAGTCAAAGAAAGAAGTGATTAGTCTATTAATAGGTTAATTCGTTGACGATATTCCTTTCGTTTTATTTTATTAAATTGTTTTAATTTTTGAAAATAGTAAATAACATGAAATCTATGAGAGATATCATCTTGATTATGAGGAGTTACGAGTGTTTGTTCAATATAAAATAGATTTTGTTCAATTATATTGGTATAATGAGTATCTCGTTGATATGTGATAGAAAGTAATTCTTTTAATTATTGTTTTTTATCAAAATAAGTACTCATTATTTGATATTATCATAAGAGATATCTGGATTAAAACATAAATCAAATAGATGTTGAAATAACAAGGGATTAAAATGATGAATTTGACAATCACGTAAAAAAATGATAAAGGCAAGATTGAAAAACTATGGAACAGATAATCAAAAAGAAAATGATTAAGTTGATGTATGAATAGAAAATGACTGAAATAAACAGCGGTAGTCATATCTGCTTCAGTCTCTTTGTATGCTTTGTAAAAGGTGCCATTATGATATGCCCATTTTTGAGCTTTTACTAGTGAATGTTGATTTCTAATTTCGCGTATTATTGAATGCTGAATGTTTCATCAATCTGCAACATAAGATTTAGCTGTCAACTAATGACAAGAGAGAACGTTGTTTGTTAAGTTCTTGGAAGGGCACATATTTTCTTTTGGTTTCTTGTACGTTCCTAATCACGCAAGAGTTGTTTCTTTCTTACTTAGAATTCCCTCAAATTTGTCAAATAAGTAGCTCTTGAAGATGAGACTAAGCTAAAAGGAACTCTAAAATCTTGCTTTGGCGCCTTGAATTTCTTATTGAGAAACCCTCAACACATGATCTTTAGACCACCTCAACTGCAGATACTCTGAGATGAATAAGGAAACTATACGTTAGAGAAATTATGAGCATCATACCAATTTTTTTTGTCTTCATATAATATTTTTTTCTTAAGTTTTGAGTTTTGCTGTTGATAACTTTGAAAATTATGCTTGTAGACAGAAGTAGATAATGTGTAATTGAGTATCACTCAAAAGGAAGAGCATAAATCATCAACCCAACCAGACCATTCTTATTTTGCTTTTGATGATCGTAATCAAGCAACCAAAGGTTCTTTTTTATTTTGTGTAAAAACTTAAACATTAAGGTCTTATTTTTTGAACTTTTATTCTTTTAACTTAATTAAACGTAGGAATAAGAGATAAGATATATTATTAAAATATCTATATTATTTTATAAATATATTTAAAAAATTCTTTCAAATATATTTATGAAAAAATAAAATTTCATAAAAATTATTAACAACTAAAATGTCAAATATTTAGAATTTAAATAGCTGTTAGAGATAATAGTAGTTGAATTATTTCAAATTAAATATACACCTAATATATATTGTGCTTTACATATTGTTTAATATAATTTAAATATTATTTATATGCATAAATAATTTTTATTACAAAATAAAGTATAGTTAAAATTAATAAAAATGCTTTTTATTTTTATTTTGCCAAATAGAGACTGTATGAAGTTCTTTAAAAAAAGTTGTTTTTTTAATTAACAATCAAACAGTTATCTGGCTTTTTAGAAAAACCATTTTAAAAAAACTCTACTGATAAAAACTCTCCTGAAATAAGTCCTTCCAAAGAGGCACTTACACACTTGATAGCTATTTGTAGGGCTTTCTGAACTCCAACACTAAATGATCTTGGTCGTGGCATGTTACCGGAAGTTTGAATGCTACAAGATTTATGGATTGTTTGGTTTCACTTTCAATTTCTATTATTGCTTTTGGTTACTGTTTCTAATTTGCTGTTTATTTTTGTTAAAAAAATATAATTGATTGAGATTTGGTAATAAAAATTAAAATAAAAACCTATTTGATTTCATCATCCTATTTTTATTTTATTTTATTTTAATATATACTATTATATATTAAGAGAGCGAGCTTTGGAGTAACTAGTAAGGTTATTCTTTTGTGATT
The DNA here is from genome assembly GCA_025531955.1 of Erythroxylum orinocense. NCBI lineage: Eukaryota > Viridiplantae > Streptophyta > Magnoliopsida > Malpighiales > Erythroxylaceae > Erythroxylum > Erythroxylum orinocense. The sequence continues at coordinate 2,879,445 of JANZLX010000008.1, read as the reverse complement.
GGAAAATGACAGGTTCAAATAATAGAAACAGACTTTTTGTAAAATGCAAAAAGAAGATTTTGTACAATTGATAACCCTCCTCCGACCCTTTGATTTAATTTATTTAAATATATCAAATTCTATTATGAAATTAATTAATTCTCATAATTATTGAAAGTAAAACATATGAATATTAACATAATAAATAAAATTTTACATCAAATTTATATAATAAGATCAGTCTAATATAAAATATAAAAACCTTCTAGAGACATATTGTTTATATTTTTTTCAATAAATTTGTAAAGTTAATATGATTTATATTTTGGCTATTAAAGAAAGAGTTTGAGAAATGGCTTCAGACCTGAACTACCAAAAGCAAGAAGCTGAAGTCCTATAACTGAGTTGATATTTATGTTTCTATAGTGCAATCAGTAAAAACAAAAGTAACGCAATGAGAATTTGAAACCAGAAATTGAATGCAATAATCAGTAAGAGAAATAATCAATTGGTCCACTCAACTAAGCACAGTAGCCATTCCCAAATATAATATACAAATAATGTCATATAAATATAATAAATAACATATACCTCATGTAATTTGTTATCACAATCACCTATGTCATGTATTGATGTGAATAAATTACTTTTTAAAATAGAAAATAATAATCTCAAAAGTCTCCATATATGTTGTAATCTTCTATGGATGTGCGATTCCATTTCCACTCTCACCGGCGTGAATTGCTAATTCAAGCAAAGTGAAATATGAAATCAAAAGATATAGAAAAAATGGGCTTGATTCATAATTCTACTGGGTCATGCAGATGACAATTGTCCCGGTGAACGGTAGCATACACAAGGATAATATATTTGAAATTGTCTTCTTTTTTTTTTACTTTTTCAATTGATGTCTAAAATCTTAACAATTTTAAATTAAATTTAAAAATTAATTTACTTTAATATCTTTGCCTTGGTTGAGTTACACAGTGGCTGGCCTATCAATAGTCCACGCCAGGAAGATACCGAACGATTTGGTGACAAGCACGTGAATGTGAATTCAAGTCAAAGATTCTGAGGCCTTCGTGCTTGTTCAGTTGTAATTTGTAAAGCAATAACGATGTCGTTGTTGGGAAATCTGGACCGAATCTGATCCGA
>JANZLX010000008.1:2863617-2878211 GCA_025531955.1 Erythroxylum orinocense | reverse complement strand
CAAGAGAGAGAAGGCCAAACAAGATTATGATTAGCGAGCCAGTCATAGAGAACAGGAACAAGAGCTTTCCACTGAGAGTACTTGTCGTCAACGGAATGTTGCTGTGACCTCTTTCCCTCCTTCATCTTGCCAGCACTCTGTTGTTGCTGTTGTTCCTTTTCATCCTTGGGCTTAGGCTTGCGACCTCTCTTCTTCGGAACATGACCCTCCATTGTCGAAACTGATAGTGTAGAGAGCGTGGGAGAATAACAAGGATAAACACTATTACCCTAAAACCCTGGTCTGACCATGAATGGACCTACCAAGAGAGTGTAGAAGTGAGACATAAAAGTGTGATCGTCAATGGTGAGTGAGGAAGAAGCCAATCGCGGTGAAAGTAACGAGAGTACGGCTGTGGTCTTTTGGTAATTTAATCCTCCTCTGACGTCTTTTTTATTTATTTCACTCAATTAAATTTTCGTAATAAACATATATATATATATATATATATATATACACACATATATATACTAATGTTACGAATACCTTACTGGATTTATTATTATATTGGGTTATGGTACGATATTATACCAATATCGGTTATTAACAGATACTATTTTGAGTAATTTTTAAATTTATGAAATAGTTCGTGAGTCATATTGTACAATTGTATTGTATATTTTTAATTCTGTTTCCAAAAATTATAATGATAAATAATAATCATAATTTTGATTTAATTTATAAAATTAATGTAATAATTATTAATAAATATAATTAAATTTAAAATATTTTAAAAAATATATAATTTTCAAATAAAGTTTGATTTGCTAATTTAAAATATATAAAATAAATATTAGTTTATAAATAATAATTTTTAAATTATTTATTTTAAAAATGAAATATTTTATTAATAAATGTTATATAAATATTAAAATAAATTTTAAATAAAAATAATTTATTTTTAAGTTTTATTTAATTTATAATTATTATTAGTAATAAAAATATTTATTATTATTTTAAAAATTAAAATTAAAATTCACAAATCACAATAATTATAAAAGTTGAAGCAAATAAAATAACTAATTAAAAAACTTTGAAAAAAAGAGGTGGAAGGAAGAAGGAAGATTTTAAAAAAATTTGGAAATTTTACTAAAAAATCTCCATATTTTTAAAAATTTTTGATACCGGCCGATACTATCTGAAACAGGTCGATATTGACCAGTATTTAAATCTGATACAATCAACCCTTTGTTTTGTATCGATTTTGATCCGATACGGTACTTATATGCCGGTATGAAACAGTATCCATAATGCTAATATATACACAGTTTCAATGGATAATTAATAATTATATTAAATGTATAAATTGCTTCACGTTCTTAATCCCTCCTATTTTAAGATAATTACTACTAACTTTTGAAGTTTCTTAATCATTTTGTAGATAGAAGCATGAGCTAATGTTTGGGAGAAAAACGCGTAGGTTAGGGTAGTTTAGTTTTATTTTTATTTTTTCATTGTAGCTTTTAGTTTTAATTTTTAATAAAAACAAATTTGTATTTAGCTATTAATATTAACTATAGTTATATTTTTATTATTGATGATAATTACATATTATATAAAACTTAAAGATAATTATTTTTAATTAGTTTAAATAATTAAATAATATATATTTAATTAAACCAGAGTATAAAAAAGCAAAAAAACACTTTTTGTATTTTCATAAATTTTGAAAACTAAATTTGAAAATAAAAACTGAAACAAAGAGTTTAATTTCCATTTTAGCCACATATAACGTTAATAACAAATTCTGTGAATTTTTAGGCGTTCATGACGGAGGAGAAAGCTGAGTTTTGTATTCTCAAGGCTCATGCTGTCCAAATTTTCATATAAAACGTGTTCTTAACTTTTAAAAAAATTAAAAGTAAATTTAATCAAATCCAAGTCCATCGAACTTGAACTCAAATCGGGCTTAGTGCCAGGGCTAAACCCAAAAGCAGAATCTACTTCTGCCTAGCCGGCCCAATCGGTTGACACACATACTCCAGATAACATCTAAACATGTACACCTTGAAGGATGCAATCTTCCCAACATCTTAAACTTGCAAAGTTCTCACAAAATCATCCCCATTCTTACTAAGAGTAAGGAAAAGGGGCAACTGGGAATCTTAATTCTATTGCCTAAAATATGAAATACTTAACAATTGAGAGGAGGTACTTGTGAGGCTCAAAGGATTATCAGAAGTAATCAATACAGTCACCAACTCAGATCCATTTAACTAAACAATGAAGAACATAACACAATTGAAAAGAAAATATTCCTTTTTAGCAAAATTTTAGCTGGTTTAATATCAAGATCTTAAACATAGACACCGGAAGCAAGCAGCAAAAACAAAGAGCCAAAACCCTGCACAAAGTGTATAGATTAGCAAATGAATCAGAACAACAAATCAAATACACATACGTACAAGAAAATATACCAGAAAGAACGATGCCAAAGCTCCAGTAGTAACCTCTTTGGCGAGGCTTCTAGTTCTCCGGGAAGAAGTTGCCTCGTAGCTGCAAAACATGACAACGGAATTATTTGCATGGTGCACTATATGCAGGAAAACAGAACGATGTCAAATTACTGCACATAAGTATCTTATTTCGCTGTCGAGTGCTTAATAATAAACAGGTATTAATATTAATATTAATGTTAATTTTATTCAATTAACACAAAACTTCATGGTCAGACATTTCTTTCATATTTACACCAGAATCAACCTTTAGCATTAAATACTGGCAGGTGCTTGGAAATCATCAAAGAACTAAAAGATCTTAATGATTCAAACAACTACTTCAATGACCAGAGTAACTTCACCACATTTAAATCGCTCTAAAAACTTCATCGAATTAATTTATGCGAAATTCCTTTAAAAACTTACGTAACTCCATATAAATATCAAGATAAAACCTCAAATCAGTACATTTATTTAATATTTCTATCAAGTTTTGCACATCAGGACATCAATAAAAGAGATAAAGGATTTTAAGCACACAGAAAACTAGAACGTAACTACTCCATCACATCCTACGAAACCTCGGAAACACTATCCACAATTAACAGGGGATAGGCAGATAAAGAAAAGGAGCTTTTTATAAATCTAAAGGTCACTATGTACCTTAATTATTTTACTCAAGGACAAGCAAACTTATACACGGAAAAGGCCCAACTCCAGTTTGAAACTTATAAAGAGAACCATGATGAGAAGACAAAAATCAACCAAATTGTTCCCAAAATATCACATGAGCTTAACAGCAGATCGCATAGGGCAGTCCAAAGAGCACACTGAAAAGGCCATAATGCAGTGCAAAGGTCCCAACCCTAAACAACAGGATACTGCTAGTTGCACAGCAGTTAATTACTATGAGCTGAAATTTCACGATTATAGTAGTTAAATCCCAGATTGATTTTATATAATTACCTGATATGCCGAGTTAATTGGTGGATGTTAATCAAACTGTGCAGAATTGTACTACCTTCTCTTCTTTTTAATTACTTTCATCAAGAAAGAGAACGGATCTTTTAGAAAATAGATGGCTAGCAATTCAAAGTTCCAAACTTCTTCACACGGATTCCACGGAAAGCAGCTAGAATGCACATTAAAATTGCAGGTTTAAAATATGAGCCTCATAGCAAGAAAGAATCAGACGTTATTTGACTAATCGAATCAAATCCGACACATTCACTAAGCCACAACACCACGGATCTACCATCATTAAAACTGGAAATTCAATATATCGCAACACATGAAAGAAACGAACAGTTTGAAAGATCAGAACGAGAGGTTACATGAAGAAAGAAGCAGTAATCACGAGGCCGATAGCGAGCATGAAGACTGATAAGGTAGGGTACCATGATTCTGGGACGGGACTGGTGATCGGTTTGGGTGCCTTCAAAATTACCGAAATAAAAATAAATTAAGCTCATCTCACAAACCCTAGAAATGCGATCCAAAGGAGAATTAACAAATACCATATCTCTGGTGGTGGTGGCTGTGGTGGCGGATAGGGAGATCTTCTGGCTTCGATCGAGTGAACTACGCGCCGTAAACTGCTATATGACTCGGTAGTCTTCTCCTCGGTAATGTTAACGTATGCTAGGAGACTTCATGGACTGTCCTATTTGGAAAAGTCCTAGCCCTTGGGCCTTAATTAAACCCATCACCTAAAAGCCCATACTTGGATCGCTATATTATTATGAATTGATTACTTAATTTTAAATTAATAATTTATCAAATAATAAATTTAAAGTATGTAATTTATAAATTACTTTTATTTACTAAACATTTAAAAATAAAAATAAAGGAAAAACATTAGAAGTAAATAAAATACTTTGCTTATTTTCGCAAAAAATTTTAAATTGCACCTTAATATTTTATAAAAAATTAAGCAAAGTATTTTATTTATATTATAGCCTATATTTAATGTTTTCAAAATAATATTAATAGCATCACAAAATCTAAATTAAATTTCTATCATTTTCAAGTAATTAAGTCGTTAAATTTCTTTTGAAAACAACTTTTTTATTAGCTAAGGGTAAGATTACATATTGCTAAATCTCTTCAAATTCTACAGTGATATTTTTACTGTGAATTGTTATTAAGTCGTTAAATTTCTATTGATTTATAATAATTAGGTTTTTGGACAATGGAAACTTACCAAACAATCGCATAATTTTAAACATTTATAAATATTAATTAAAATATAATTTTAACTCAATATTTTATAAAAGATTTAAATAAATTCTTATTATTAACACTTTTATAAGATATAGTAAATATTATTTTATTAAAATTAAAGTGTAAAATTATATCAAAAAATATACTCCCTTCGACTCATAATAAGTGTCATTTTAGAGGAATTTTAATTATTCAAAATAAGTGCCGTTTGTGACTTTTTATGTATATTTATAATTTTATTCTCAAAATTACCCTTTAATTTCTCTCACATCTTAATTACACATATTACACAGATTATATTTTCAAGGCACTTTAACATGTAATTAATAAGGGTATATCAGATATTTCATTAACTTTCTTAATAAATGTGCATTCCTCTAAAACGACACTTATTATGAATCGGATGAAGTATACGTTAAACCGAATCTGAACTCCGATCAAAAGACCACCTTGATGTGTCATTCAATGCCTTAAATTTCATGTTTCAGGGAAAGAAAAAAAAAGTGTTCTCTCTCTTTTTCCATTTTCTGTTGGGAAGATCCATAGCTGTACAGTACGGCACAAAGCGGAATCAGATCATATTCTGTGTCTGCTTAGCTTCAAGAAAATTCATAAATTCAATAAATAGGACTCGCAAAAAATTGACGGACGCGATGACTCGGAACAGGGTTGAGGGGATCTGTTCCCGCACACAAGCAGTTTATGATCCGAAACAAAAATTCTGTACGTTCAAGTGACGTGTGCTATTGCCTCCTACAAGCTTCCGGGCTATTGTTGCAACTACCCCACGAAATCGGGCACGATTAGTACTTGTTACCTCTGAAACTTAATACTGAGAATAGAGCATATTGAAGTTACATCCTTCCAGGTTATGAACTTTCTCCTCGACCAGACCTGTGACTTTCTTGCATTTCTTGTCAGTTTCTTCACCATTACAAGCCCTGTTGTGGATCAGTGTTGTTCGGTGGAGGACTAGAAGCATTCTTTCTCACAGTTAGAAATTCAGAAACTGGAAGCTGTTAATGTTAATGTGAACCTGGTGACCATATTCTGAAAACAATCCCATGTTCGCTCACACTTTCCCCCCTCAATCTCTTGAGTCTCTGCCAAAACCATCTGCGCCTTCCTGTTGTCAATGGACCAGAACTAGAGTATCTCCTCAATGAAGATGTCTGCCACCTCGCAGATGAACCAAACAAATTTGACATTGACAATGCCCTCTCTATATCTGGCTCCGAATCGTAGTTAGCTGCTGCGATTGCCTGGTTTTGAAAAGGATCTAGCAGCTGTCTTGAGTCACCACTGTCCTCAGCATCCATATCAATGGATAAATCCTGGCTGGAACTCCTGGAACCAGCTTCTTTTGCCTCATCACACTCATTGCATATTAATTTTAAAGCCTGAACAACCTCACCCATGAAAGGACGGTGTGATGCTTCTGGTTGCACACACATTGAAGCAATAGCTGCCACTTTGGCCACGCTGTCTAAAGGAATATGGGGTCGTAGAGATGGATCCATAATCGTTTCCAACCCCTCGTTACTTGCGAGAAGTGGACGTGCCCAAACAACTAGATTCTCTTGACCTGGTGGCTGCGTCATGTCCACTGGTTTTCTTCCAGTTAGGATCTCAAGAAGCACTACACCATAACTGTATACATCACTCTTCACTAGAAGATGACCAGTCATTGCATACTCTGGAGCTACATAGCTGGTAAAAACGATAGAAAAGAATTATTAGCATAAAATCCAGGAGGAAGTTATGTGTAATTGACAGCTCGCTAGAGATTAATATTATCCCCCCCAAAAAAATCCTTGCTACCTTTAATCAGAATAAAACATTTATCACTGGAAAGTCGGTATTAACAGCCTTGTTTAATTGTATCTCAAAGGTACCACACCAATTTCACCAACTTCCTGGAATTACCAACATTTATTTGAAGTTGCCTTAAATGATCCAAAGACAGTGGTATCCTACTGAGGAGATTACCTTTCAGCTCCAGATGCAGACAAAATATTCTGAAATGTATCTGTAAATAACCCCAGATTCATGTACATATTATAATATCATTATTTTATGTCATACAACTTTATACAGCGGGAGAAGAATTCTCACCCAAAAGTTCCCATCACACGTGTTGATATGTGTCTGTTTTCCTCATCCATGGCAGTTCGGGCCAATCCAAAGTCAGAAACTTTTGGTGTGAAATCATGTTCCAACAAGATATTGCTGGACTTGAAGTCCCTGTGTATGACTGGAGGGTTTGAATCCTCATGCAGATAAGCTAGACCTCGAGCTGCACCGAGCGCTATTTTGATACGGGCATTCCAACCTAGTGGAGCAGATTCCTTATCAAACCCTGATGAGAAGAAATGGATTAGTATGATCATTTTGCAAAAAAAAATATATGAATTGATAGGAAAATAGAGTAAAGATTTTCTTTGATCTAAAGAGCAGAAGTAGTACCATGTAAATGAGATTCCACACTTCCATTTGGTATGAGCTCATAAACCAAACAGTGAGCATGCACCTCTGTACATATTCCTATCAACTTGACCAGGTTCCGATGATGAAGGCGGCTAAGCATTTCAACTTCAGCCAGGAATTCTCGGCTACCTTGTTGATCATCTCTCTTTAGAACTTTGACTGCTACTTTCGTTCCATCCTCAAGAACACCACTATAAACACGGCCAAAGCCTCCTTCCCCCAGTATTCTTGAAGCATCAAAATCATTTGTAGCTCTTTCAATTTCACCTATGCTGAAAGTCTTTGCAGATCCTGTGTAAGGAGCAATACTAGATCCAAATGACAATGAAGCCGAAATGGGACCACTTCCATTCCTTGATCCAGTAGTACCTATTCATTGCAGATATCCAAGAGTTTTAAAGGTATGATTGTTAAATAAGGGCAATCTACGTACAAGGTCTAGGCTAGAAACATATTGAAAATGAAGGCATGCAAGCATGTCCAACTGCTTGTCAACATATTCAAACAACAGAAACAGCTAAAAAGGAAATTTACTCGAAGTGCCTCACTATGAGAATGACGCTTCCTTAATGCTTGGCTAAGTCTTGCATACCAATAAAATAAGGACTATTTAAAGCAGATTGAACTGAACGAGGCTGATGCATCTTGTGTGATTGAACGTATGCATCACGCAAGCAATTCACTCTCTTGAACTACTCTACAAGAACAAACATGCCACACATGCACCGAGCTTTATATATTATAATTCCATGAATCACCTGTTGGCTTGGCTACAGCAAGTGACGAAGTCTGTACAATTGTTGCTGGATGATTTCTGCTTTCTTTATGTCTAAATAACAAAATCCAAGCTACAGCAGAGCATAGTACTAGTGCTACAAAACCTGACAGCACAATAACAGCAATGATGCGGCCGCCAAGCCCATTTTTATTCTGCCTTATGGTTACATCAGCCCCAAGGGGCTTTATTTTCCTGTCGTTATTATCATGTCCAAAATTGGGTCCATCATCTTCGATGTTAATGCTTCCTGAAGGTGGCGATGGAGGTAGACCTACAAATGCAGAAACTCTGAATGAATATCCAGAAAAAACTATCTATGGAAACATTATGAACCCAAGATACGAGAAGTTCACAAACCTGGATAGTTCACATATAAGACTTCATAGTGCCCGAAAAGGGAAGTTTTAATAACAACTAACTTTTTCCAAAACCTTCTGAAAATAAGAAATGCGGTTGTATCATCAAATCTTTCTCCAACTGGAACCAAGTCAATGTGGACAATCGTCTTCTCTGGCTGCTGACTGGTAGCGTTTGCTGCCATAATATGAACTTGACTTCGTTTCATGAAAATACCAGTAGCAATCTCGTGAGAAAGCTTTGAAACCAATGGGAAAAAAGTGTATAATGCAATACTTAAGCGCAGTCCAACTTGTATGGGCAAGACACAGCCACATGGAGACCCAGGAGGGGTATTTGTATATGGATCTACACAAACAGTAGTTGCACAATCTACAAAACCAAGATGGCCAGTGTGACATTTATGAAAACTTTATAGGGAAGACTAGAACAACAAAATGTTATAGATAATTAAAATCCTGAGATAAACAAAATCAGAACTTTTATAACCTTCATTAGGAGGTGGAGGTGGCAATGCTTGGACAGGTGGCAAGAAGGGTTTTGAACTCCTTGATGATGACACAGGGGGAGAAAGAATGGGCACTTGGAAATGAAACCATAATCATAGTAAATAGGCAAGCAAAGTGTAAAGGTAAAAAATCACCAATTACAACCAGCAAAAAGAAAAAGGAAAGGAAAAATATTAGTGTTCCTTACTCTCAGTCCAGACAGAGGTTGCCAGGGATGGGGAAGGAGCAGGTAAGACAATGGTTGCTGGTTTACGAAAAAGGCCATGAGAAGCAGAAGCTGAAGGACCTGGCATGCAGGAAATCCAATATGTTCTTAGATCAGAAGTCAAAAGGTGATTCACTCAAGCATTCATCATTTGGTGTACCTGGACCAGGATCTGGAGAAGCATAATGTGTATGCCTTTTTGTCTGTAAAAATGACGGAGGGATGGCAGGATCTGAAAAGGATGACAAGAATACATTTGGAATCAGAAATTTAAGAGCATAACACATAGCATTTGATTATCTGGATGAGGAATTTCTTCTAGTGTAAAAGAGAAACCTTTACCTTGTTCATGTGAAGAGGGATGATATATTGGGGGTGACAAAGCAGAAGCAGGGTGGTCGGTCTTGTTTCTTGTGTGGTTTTGCTTATGAAAAGGGATAGAAGGTGGAGATGCAGGAGTTTGGAACCCTTTACTTGGAAAAGATGACCTAGATGGAACAGGAGCACCACCAGAGTGCTTCACAGCTTTGTGCACTGAAGGAGCAACAGCAGTAGAACCTACATAACACTAACATAAAAATTTAATATCTCCAAATTGTCATGCCATTCAGTGCTTTCACTCATATTTGCAGTTGAAAAATTACCTTTATCTGGTGAATTCGCAACAGGATCCAAAGGCTTTGGTATCTCGTTTGGCAATGCTGCAACTGGAATCCCATGTTTTTTCCAGTTAATGCCTGGGTGAGGAGTTAACACATGGGAAGCATCAGGGCCTGCAAAGAAGGTTGAAAATCTATTAAGGTCAGTTCAGATTTTCCTTTTGCTTCATAAAAACAGTTTCTGCAACTTGTAATTGAGTCAAATGAGCAAAAACCAAAAACTGTATTTCTTAGCAACTTTACTAGCATTCCATAAATGAGACAATTCAAAGTGTAAAAATGACCATATGCACAAAATTAATAATAGGTGGAAATTAATAGCATCCAATATCAATGATTCGGTGAAATTCTTGCAATTTATCGCCTTTAGTTGGCTGAAAGTTTAGAGGAGGCAAAGGTTTAGACATTTCAGGTGGAGGAGCAGCATCTGAAATTCCAGTTCTTTTCCAGTTAATGCTAGGAGAAGTTGTTTGATGCATAAGAGACATCAGGACCTGAAGTCTCATAGGGAGCAAAAATAACGTTGAACGGATGGTCAACATCTTTCATGAAACAAGCTTTTCCGGTCAAAACAAATAGGAATATCCATACACTGCAACAGATCAGTACAAAATACCTCACAGAAGTATAGATCATGAAATGATATAATAATGAGAATTTAATAAGAAATGAAATGTTTCAAAAGCACAAACCACTATGACAGGTAGAGATATTCTCATTCCACACAAGCCAACTGGAATAAGATATCAATTGACTTTCCAGACAACATAAATATTCAAAATCGGGACGGAGCTATTACATAACCCTCAGGTTACAAATCAGTTTGGTTAGTGCAGAGCACCTGACAATCTGCAAACTTTTCACACACCACTTGGAGCTGTAGGATTTTATCGAGGGTAATTGAATGCGACATAGGGTGGAAAAAAGCTCTTATAAGCACAAGAAAGATGTAACAAGAGGTCCATAAATTGAAGTTCTTGTTTAGTCCCAACTCATAGGGACAATAACTTCAAGTTTACATAAAATAAGTTTCAAATATTAAATGACTTTGAACCTAGTAACATGGAAGGAGATTCTACAGGTATGATTGGAAGTATTGGTGGGGCATTATGTGGTTTTTCTTTTTCAGGTGACCCAACTGGAACTGCTGTTTTCAGAATTAATAGAATAAGGATTAGAACAAAAAGTAACAACCAGGTCACTGTGAACCTCTAAGTCAAAGAAAAGACAGTTAGCATGCAAACCAGGTGGTAAGGATGGCATTCCTGAAGGCGCTAGTGGGAGGTCCGCAGGTTTGTTTTCTTCCAAATTCCTTGGAGGGGTTGGGACTGAGATCAAATTTTGGAAAAGGAAAAAAAAATAGGTGCAATTTAAACTCGAATCTACTCTTATCTAATAGATGTAATAAAGGAAAACACTATTCGTATTTCAAATGAATTATAAGGAAGACGTGATTGGAGGAAGACCAAATGGGAATGAAGTATTTATATTCAACTAGTCACCCTTAGAAAAATGGGAAATGCGCATAACAGCATACTCTAAACAATAGATTTTGGGGCATGAACTCCATTGAGTGATCTGTTTCCTTAATGAAATTTCTTGGTGAAGATTAAGGTGCACTAGGGAGCATAGAGCATAGCTGGTGAATTTTGTGATAAATTACTAGCAGTTGATTCAATTCCAAACATATGCATACTTGACAAATTTTTTATTTGCAAGAAAATTATAGAAGGTAGCTGCACTAATCAAGTGAATACCTAGCAGTTGAGCAACTGAGGGTCGATTTGAGACTGCATTGTCAAAAAACAAAAATGCATAATCAAGCAACCTTAATAAAAAAATTACCAATTTACATTAACAGTTCATGGAAGTTACTATTTGGATGGATCTCAGAGATTGGTGCACTGCTTGTCATTGATGCCCTTAGATGGACTGGACTAGCTATACTTTGCATTGTTGAAGGAACCTCTGAAGAAATTGCTGGAGATGGAGATACATTATACGCTGGAATAAAATAAAATCTAAGAGCTTTTTATAGCAAATTCAAATAAACCAAGCAACTGACTGCACATTATCGAGGCATAAGATAACAACACACTTGGAGAACTAAGTTGAATAGCTTTCAGTTGTCTAAGATTCAGAGGATAATATAGTCTTATGTCCATGGAACTTAATCTCCTTGGATAATTCCTTAACAAAGCATCCTTCACTGGAAGAAGCATGAGTTAAGGATCGAGAGGGAGAATCCATTTCAGCATAGTGATTAGGTCCAATCTGTGACAGTAACTTCAGTTAGATCATACAAGCTTAGCACATACTTGATGAAGGCCTATTTCCAAACAATTCCATACATGTTCAGATAGACAAAAGCATCCAAACTTGATCAAAATTCTATGACTCCTCTGCTCCATATCTAAAATTAGCAAGACCCAATAAAGATGACCTAAATGTATTCAAACTTCTAACTATTAGCAGTCCACAATTGGAATTCCTGAAGTTTAGAATACATCCCAGTTAGACTATCAAGAATCTGATAATTTAATCAACTGAACCATAACTTGAAAAGTAAAGCTCATGGCTTTACCTGCAGATTCTTCAGCCGTGCAAATGAAGCCAATGACACAGAGCTTTACCAGCTGAAAAATGGCTTCGACCACCAACCCCATCCCATAAAGCACCAAACCTCGAGAATCTTCAGCACAACGGCCTTAATGACGATGAGGAAATCCCATAGCAGTCAAGGAAGTAGCTAAGAATGAACTTTTCACAGGAAAGAAGAAAATTGAAGCGATAACAAAAGGAAGGTTGCATTAACAAAGCCTCACAACCAGTGCAAGGAAAGCAAGCTGTGAGAAACCCAGCGTTTGTTTGCTGAAAAGAACCCAGTAATATCCGATAATCCGTGAACTTAAAGCTCCAAAGTTGGCAGAGCTCAGATATTCCTTCGCATGTGGCAACGTTGTCACTGACATGACTTACTATGAAACATTGAAACGCCGTTAAAAGCCACCGAGACCAGGAAACAAAAACATAAACATAAACAAACAAAGATAAAAATGGACATAAACCAACATAAGACACCCACCTTTACAATGTAACAGCCACCTTTACGACGCATAACAGCTATGGGTAGTTTAGTGGGGAGACAGATGGAGAGAGGGCATTGTTTAGTGACATTTTTTAAGAGATGAAAAGTTGACTTAGCTTTAAAGGGTGGTGTGTTAATGGGGATGTAATGAAACTTTTTAACGTGGTGGGTAATGGAATTTGTGGGGCTTGTTTTATTGGTTGCTTAGCCCCCATTCTGTTGATCCTTTACCAGATGGAGTCACAATGACTTTTTGAGAGTGAGGTGTTGCTTGCGTCAATGGAAGATCAGATGAACGAACAGCCGACGTCAGTCACTATTGGATTGCTTGGTCACAATATCATGATCGACGTGTGTTTGAGTGGCTGTAATCCTTGACACACTATGGTTAAATCCTGTGTAACATGGTGAGGTTGACATGTGAACTGTACTTACATTAACTACACCATCTTCAAATAGCTTATCAGTTAACAGTTACTGATTAATCCTTCTTCTGTGCCATTAGTTCTCAGCGCACACTTCGGCCATGTAACAACATCTTTTAAGAAATGTTTTTTATTCTAAGAATTTGGATTCTCAAAAACAAAACAATATCTTTGTCTCCACTTCACTTCGATTTGGTACTAAACTTTGTTTCTATGTCCTGTCCTTGTAAATTACGTTTCTCTCATTATCACTTTCTTGTAGGCTAGTCTGTTGCCATTATTAAAACTCCAAACTTGGGTCCTATCCTTCATGTATCTTTATAGATGGCTAGATTTTCTCTATATGGTTTATAGCATGCTATGAACCAAAAATTTTTTTAAAAAAAAAACTACCATATAATGATTTAACTTAGGAGTTAGGAAATGTTTGCTTTCATTTTAATTTTTTTCCAAATCTAATAAAAATTTTATTTATCTCAACTTTTAGTTTTTTTTGTCTCCTTTAATTGTCATATTTTATGAGAATTATATGAAATTATCATAATCTGATTTATTATCAATTAAACAATTACATATATATTATTATGAATAATTTTATTTAATATTATATATTTAATTATTGTTAATTATATTTAAAATATCTTCAGAATATATAAATTTCAAATACTTTAATAATTTATAAATAAATATTAATTTAATATTTAATTATTTATTTTAATAAAATTTAATAATTTTAACGAATGATTTATCAAAAAATAATATATTAAAATTAAAATAAAATTATTTAATTATGACAACTCTGCTGCATCGAGTCTTTTGAAAAGTCTGGTAAAAATTCTACTGAGTCCCGTTAGTTACCTGGCGTTTCTTGATTCTGCAATCTTTATTATCACACCTTATTGTACTATTATTATTGTTGTTGTTGTTGTTATAGTATTTTCTTTATTTATTATTATACTCATTATATATCATTCCTACTGTATTAATTATATGGTGGGGTTTGTTATGGTCAGAGACGTAGTTAGGGGGGTGCCAATGGGGCATTGGGCCCCCCCAAAATTTTTAAAAAAGTTAAATTTTTTTAATTTTTAATTTTTTTCTATATAAAAATATTGTTGTTTGGAGTTTGGGCCCCCAAGATTTTAAAAAAAATTTTTGGGCCCCCTTATATACAGTGTCTGGCTACGTCCCTGCATACAGCACTATATTTCGGGTACAGATCTTCTGTCCCCCTTATTCTGTACCCACTCAGTACCCCCTTAATCTCAGCCATCCAATACAGAAGATCTGCCCCCCTATATTTCCAAGTATCAAAAAGATCAATACAAGACGTAAGAAGTAACTGTAATAGAAAACTCAACTTAGACTGCAAAGTAGCAACATGGA
>JANZLX010000008.1:2825561-2845555 GCA_025531955.1 Erythroxylum orinocense | reverse complement strand
AACAGAAAAACCCAAACAATCAAAAGAAAACCAAGACCAACCCAATTCACTAGCAAAAATAAGCTAGAAAAAATGAAAAAACTAAAGCAAAAAAAGTAGAAACAAATGACAACAATAGAAGAAAAGAATAAAATGTAGCAGTTGGACAAAATGCAAAATGCAGCAGCCAAAAGAAAGAAAATGTAGTAGAAATAAGAGGAGCAAAACATGCAAAAGTAATAGAAAAACAATACAAATCAGCCACCTGATGTCTCCTTCTCAAAAACCCAATAGAATCCTGATGATATATGTATCAAATATATTCAAAATAGAAGAGATAAAAGGGAAATCACCAAAAATCCAACAACGTGTGGCAACTAGGGTGTGTTTCGTGAGTTTATAAAAATGGAACAGCTTGGGAGGAGAAAGATGAACAAGCATCCACTCGAAGAAGGGAGGTTGAAGCTGGGAATCATTAAAAGAGTATTTAGGGGTTAAAGGGAATCAATTCCTACCTATTTAAAGCTGGTTAAAGGCTGGTGAGAGGATTTTTTGATCAAAAAATGGTTGGTCCAATGTTTGAAAGTGGAGCGCATTAATGAGTTTTTCTAAGCCCTTATTCTCCTTTTTATTTTCTATGCTTTAATTATAATTAGTTGTTTAATCTTAGTCTAGATATGCAATCTTGATTTTTTTTTATTTAATTCAATTGATTACCAAGTGGATTAAATAATATGCAATTGCTGGCATTTCTGATTGTGGTTATTCATGTTCTTATTTGATTGGATAAATCCTTGATTAAGTTAATATGTTAAGCAAAATTATTGATTCATTTGGAGTTATATGGGCTGGAATTTCAAGATTTGTTATAAAAGTTTTGGTTGTTGAATGTGTTCCCTTGTGCTTAACTTGTTTTGATGTTAGAATTAAGTTGGTTCAATTTCTAAGAGTGAAAAGGAACAAGTACAAACTAGCTAGTTGGTTATCTATGTTCAACTTGTTAAATATCTCGAATTATCAAGACATGTTGAAATTGTATGACTAAACTAAAAATTAAAACATGTTTGTTCAATTGAAAATATTAGGTTAGATTTATGTTTCATTTCTTTCATTTTTAGACTCAATTTGAACTATAACCCCCTACTTTGTATATGTGTTAAATTAGGTAAATCCATAGGTTTCATTATTACAATTGATCCAGTTTTGGATTTTTCCTAATTTCTAATCATTGATAAGGTTAAACTTATATGTGAGGATAATTGGGCGAATATGGATAGCTTGGATGAAATCTTTAGATGTGCTTTATTATGTATGTTTAATCTCTTTTCAACTTGAAAAATAGCTTAGCTTGATGTATTTTACACAAAAAGAACTATGTATTGGATATTTCATATAAATATATTGATTAATACGTATTTTGGAAAATATCAAAATTTTCTTTTAATGGTTCATTAGTTTATAAAAAGTTTGTTTTATTAGTTAAATTATGTAAAGATGTGTACTAAAAGTGTAATTTTACAATTGATTACTTGAAAAGTACTACAAGATGAAACAAGGGTTGTCCAACTAAAAACTATGAGGATTTGTATAATTTGGTTTCACCAATAAAAAATTCAACAATATATATTTTGGAACAAAGAAATTTATTTCAGCTCTTGAATTAAGAAAATTATGTGTTAATGCATTAATGATGTTTATATTTTGTTATGGAATACCTTTGGTATGAACTAAATTATTAAAAAGTAATTTCCTCTTTTAAAAGTATTATAATTAATAATCTAAATAAGTAAATTAACTTTCCTCATGGGATAGACTCTTATTTGTTATATACTGAATTGATTAATGAATTCAAAATTAAAATAAGGATTTAATTTGTTATCAAACATTGCTAACCTTTACCCTATTTTCTTGAAAACCTTTTATTATTTATGAACCCTAAAGGACTTTGCATTTATTTGATTGCTTGTAACTTTGGTTATATTGAGAATGTTAAAGAAAAGGGTCCAATATTTCTATGATTATTGGTACGTAGTGAATATGAAATTTTTTTCGTCTCGAGTACTTTAGCTATATAATTTTATATTCTCTACAAAGTTTCTCAAAGAGGTTCAAAAGTTGAAAATTATTAGTTATGAGCATACTAAAAAAAGAAAAGAGAAAAGTTTTGGTATTTGTTGGAGAGTGAGAAGAATTAGTATTAGACCAATGAATTTATTGCTTGAAGGACCTACACTATAAAGAATCAAGTACTTTTTAATCTTGTTTATGTGAATTTCCTTCAATGTTGTTACTCTTTTAATTATCTCTACCATACCTTTACCTAAGCCTTATTACATCATATTCAAAATATTTTTTGATTTTTGTTTCTAGTTTACTTATAAGTGGTAGAATGTAATTTTATAGCAAGCTAATGGTTAAGAATCCTTATATGTAATGATTTGAGAGTTTGGTAAATTTTTAACCCTAAATACTTTAAGTTCCTTAAGTGAATCCTCTATGACAGTGTGGAATTCTTGCTTTTAATTTCAAATTTTACTCTTTTAATTATCTCTACCATACCTTTACCTAAGTTTCATTACATTATATTCAAAAGATCTTTTTATTTTTGTTTTTAGTTTACTTATAAATGGTAGAATGTGATTTTATAGCAAGCTAATGATTAAGAATCCTTATTTATAATGATTTGAGAGTTTGTTATATTTTTAACCCTATATACTTTAAGTTCCTTGAGTGAATCCTCTGTGACAGTGTGAAATTCTTGCTTTTAATTTCAAAAAGAGTATCATTACAATTATTATTGATATTGACTTATGAAAGTTTGCTCTAGGATAACTTAAATATAATTGTATATTAATTTGATTAATATGATACGAGGATTTAGGGTGTGGATGGACATGTTGAGGTTAATAAGGGTCTATGTTTTTAAGACTGATGATTTGGATTATGATTTTATTAAGGACAAACAAAAGTTTAAATATAGAGATGTTTAATAAAAATTATTGTACTATATTTATATGCCCATATTGGGTGTGTTTTGCTAGTCATTTAGGAGTTTAATGTTGTTTTTGGTACTTATTTTAAGTGTGTTTTAGGTCTAAATTGCCTTCATGAATCAAAAGGAGAAGAATTTGGGGGAAATTGTGGTGTAAAATGGAAGAATTGAAGTTGTATTAGAAATACACACCCATATGAGGAATATACATAGCCATGTAAAGGGATCGTGTAAGAGACTATAAATGTGTAAAGCTTTGAAGAAGTTGTCTTTACCCATGTGGAGATACATGTTTGTGTTAGTAACATACACTTCTATGTCCCTTAACCGTGCACTACAAGAAAATTATAACTTACCAATGAAACATTACTGACAGAAAAAATTATCGTGGTAAATTAGTGACGGAATTAGATTATCCGTCAATAAATTTGTCGAAAAAATGGCATTTTGCGATAGATAAAATATTTGTCGGTAAAGGTGGAGGAAAATTATACCCTCTATTTTGTTGACGGAATATAGCTACGGCATTGTGAAGGTCATCGTAAAAATAGCCAACAATGGTTAGTGGCAAAATAAGTGTCGAGGTGTATCAATAGAATAAATGTTCGTCGATAAATTACCGATAAAAAGTACATTCTGTCGGTAAAAATTAAAGTTAAATGTCATCGTTAGGTCTTTGGCCTCAACATTTTTAATAAAATGAAAATCGTTTGGTTTAACATAACACCAAACGATGCCATTTTCATAAAAATTTAAACCCACTTGAAGACCCCTTTCCCTTTCCCCTGCGTTGATTCTCCTTGTTTTCTTCTTTGTCACCATCAGTCTTCTCTCTTCCATCATCCAGTGTCTGTCGTCCATGCTTTGCTCGCGTCCATCTTCCATCGTCTTCAGTTAAGTCAAGGTTAGACGTCCATCTAGTAGCTCTCGGTTTTTTTTCTATGAGAAATTTTGTTTTTAAATGGTTATATGAACATTGGTTGGTTCATTTTTCTGTGAGTAGTCTGCACTTTTTGAACTGTGGTTGATTCATTATTTGTTTGAACATGTTTATGTTGGTGAATAATGGAAAAATACAGTGGTTTTGTTATTAGGTAGAGATTTCGAGTTGCATATGAATTGTTCGATGAAATGTCTCTTAGGGATATAATATCTTGTTTTTCTAAAAATGAGAAATGTCTCTTAAGGATATTGGTGAGACTTAGTTAATAAACTATCAAGGAAGTTAATTCATGGTTAAAATAATTGACAACTTTAAATATTACTTAAAAATTTAGGATAACAGCCATTATTTTGTATTAATTAAAAACAACTACCAATATCTATGGTATTTTGATGAGTTATCTTTTTCCATCTATTTTTATATAAACATTTAATGGATTTTCTTTTCTCTTTAGAGTAATAGAAACTTACCCACCTTTGCCCAGTGCTTAATATTAATGATCTCTTATGTTCTCGCTTTCTTATCCCGTGTATTTTCAAATACCCACCATTTTCTATTAAATGTTCCATGTTTTTCCTTTAAATGTTCCCCATCCATTTTTCCTTAAAATATGTGCTATTTCATTATGATGGTTAAGCAAAAGGATGGACTAAAATCTTTATAATGGATGAGTTGTGCTATAATAAAATAGCTTTAGAAGTTTTATTAATTAAGTCCATGAAAATTTAGGCTTAAATAATAAAGGTGCCGCTAGCTTTTTTATATGAAACAAAAACTAGAACATGTCATTTAATGAGTTTATATTGAAGTATGGGTTTTGATCCCTATACCAATCCAAAGTTGTTCCATCTAAGGATAAACTATGACCAAATGATCTCTCTAAGGTAAATACTAAAATATAATAGGAATATATTGTAGGATAAATCCATCTATTCTCCCACCAGGTCCATAAATAGGGAAATCAAATATGTTGTTATTTGTTACTTACACTATGTCATCACATATTCCATTATAAGGATATTTAAAAAGAATGACATGGTTATACCTTGTGATCTATTTATCTAAAGCATATTATGGTGAAAGCATCATGCAACCATCATGAAACCTTAAATTTTATTTACAATATACTTAAAGAATATGGAAAAACAATTAATATAAGCTTTTTGCTAGGACATCTGCTAATTGAGTAATCATAGAAGTTTGATTGTATATGATAACATCACGAATTTGACATTTGGTTGTTTTACACTTAACATAGACTTTAAGGTGATAAAAGTGGACATGGTGAGAAAAGTCAATGAATATATGGTAACTTTGAGTATATGATACGTAATTGAGACTATAGATGCTCCTACACAACAAAAACTAATCAAACTTATATAGGACAAGATCAAGGTACAAATTAAGATCAATATGATATTAAGGAAACTAAAAAATGCTTTAATATCACTGTAAATCATCTAGACCAATTAAAGGAGAAAGTTTCTCATTATCTTATTAATAAGAAGACTTCCAAAATACCACCATATCTTACACCTAATTGTGTGGTCATGTTATTCTCTAGATATTATATTGATACTATTTGTACTTAATTATGGTATAAACATTTAAAGTAAAGTTGATACTTATTTGTATACTGTAATGAAAAATTAAAGTAAAGACAGTACTCATTTATATATTATGATGATATTTCTTATATATATTTGTAGTATAATTTCTATAGAGTTATAGTATTATTTATAAGTTATGATGGTATTCTTTGTACTCAATTGTGGTATGAATATACTAAAGTAATACTTATTTCTTTGTACTCAATTGCCTTATTTTCTGATTTGCTTGCTTTAATATATTAAAATGTTAACGAAATTATTGAACAAGTTTATTATATTAAATAGGAAATATTCTTTTTCACAGGACCCATTTTGTGTTGAAGAGTATCGCTCATCCTTCTTCTTTGTAGTCTGCAGTTGTCCGTCCATCCAAGTAAGTCGTCCAACTAATGTCTACCATATATGTTGCTTTAGTAATACAAATCTGTTGCGCTTGGGTTTTGTGTGAATGTAAAAGAGGTCTTGATTTTGTGTTCATGTTTAGAATATTCTTATAATCATTTATAAGTTTTATGTTCTTATTTAATAGTCTAAGTATTTATGTATGGGTTTTGTTTGAATCATTAATGAGTAGATGTATGATTACATATGTATTTACTGTATGTGCAATGAGTTTGAGATCTTATGGATGATTTGAGGCATAATAAACCCCTACGATGGTATATAGGCTAGAAACTAGTGATGCAGCTCCTATAATGCTTATTGGTGAAAATTTCCACAAGCCTAAGAGTCTCAGCGAGAACTTGCTTTATTAATTCACAGGTGTAAACAATACCACAGACCATAATATTAAAATCAATTGTAAGTGATTAATTTAATTGATTAATACTTAGGGGATGTTGTATAAAGTAAAGGTTAAATGTTTTGTAAACTTAGGAGACATGAAGGATATTAACTATGAAATTACTTTTTTAAATTAACAGTTTTGCGTAAATAAGTGATGTTGATAAATATTAATCTTGAGTTTGTTAAGGGATTTGAAGCTTTTATTCATTATGCATGTTCTCAACCTGCATATATGGATGGCCCAAAGATCATATGTCTATGTAAAATGTGTAAACATGTTCATTTCCTTCCTATTAATAAAGTGAATGCCCATCCATTTGCTGAGAAAAGGGTTTGTTCCAAACCATTTTGAGTTGACACAACATGGGGAGCCATTGTTTTGTAGCACCTCAAGGGGTAATGAAGTAAACTTGTTAGTAAATATGGATGAGTTTGAAGGGGGGATTGGATTTAAAACAGATAATATGGGTGCAACTAAAAATCCTTACATGCAAATGGTTTATGATGCAACCGGTTATACCTTTCAAGAAAATATAAAAAAATCTTGAAGAAGAACCAAACCAACATGCAAAACAATTTTTTGACTTACTACACTCAGCTGACTAAGAATTATGGCCAAATTGTGAGACAATGACTCATTTGCTCAAATATTAAACATATAGTCTGAAGGACATCTTTTATCATAGTTTTTATAAAATTCTTAGCTGGTATAATGAATCACTGTCTCTTGATCATACAATAGTTGATAGTTTTTACAATATGAAGAAACTTATTAGGGGTTTTAGTTTTCCTATTGAAAAAATTGATTGTCACAAATTAGAATGTATATTGTATAGGGGAGATGACGTGGAATTATATGAGTGCAAATTTTGTGGTCAATCTAGGTTCAAGCCTAGAAAGGGTTCTATGAAACAAAAATTAGTACCCTAGAAGGGGATGTATTATTTCCTGCTAACTTCGAGACTTCAAAGACCATATGCTTTTGATGTTACTACATCTCACATGAGATGGCATAATGAATATGAACATGAAGATGGAATACTGAGTCATCCATTGGATGCGCTAGCATGGAAACTTTTCAATAACACTCATTATGAGTTTGCAGATGAATATTGAATTGTTAGGATGGGATTCTCAATTGATGGATTCCAACCTTTTAGTCAATCCGGCCAACAATATTCGTCATGTCCAATCATAATTACTCCTTATAATTTTCCTCCATGGGATGTGTATGAATGAGGCATATATGTTCTTGACAGTGATTATGTCAGGGCCTACAAATCCAAAGCATAAAATTGATGTATTCTTACAACTATTGGTATCTGAATTACAACATCTTTAGGAATATGGTGTAAAGACATATAATGTGTCTCTGAAACAAAATTTTATGTTGAGAGCAGTTTTTATGTGGACTATTAGTGATTTTTTGGCATATGTTATGTTTTCTAGATGGAGCACAACAGGGAAATTGGCTTGTCCTTATTATAGAATTGATTTCTCCTTATTATGGCAATGATTCTGATGCATTTTATCTTCCAAACAGGGGCATGTTGGTTTGACAACCACAGGAAATTTCTTCCTCCATGTCATCCATTTAGACGTAATAAACAAAAGTTCATTAAGAATAAGATAGTACAAACACCTCCTCCCCCTCTCAAAGCTGGTGAAGAGATATTGCAGGAGATGATGAATTAGGGTTGCTGAAAGTTACAGAACTTGAAGCTGATGAAGTTAATACAAGTATTAGTAAAAACTTTGGATGAAAAAAGTAAAGCATCTTATGGGATTTGCTATATTGGAAAACTAGTTTGATACATCATAATTTAGATGTGATGCATATTGAAAAAATTATTTTTGTCAATTTGTTCAATACTATAATGAACATTAAAGGGAGGAAAAAAGACAACGTAAAATCACGATCTGATTTGAAACCTTTTTGTAAAAGGAATGAGTTAGATAAAGATCTTCGCACTTATAAATATCTAAAAACATATTACACTTTTGACAAAAAACAAAAAGAAATATTATGTGAATGGTTGAAAAGTCTAAAGTTTCTCAATGGTTATGTTTCAAACTTGGCAAGGTATGTGGACATGAGGTAGTACAAATTATTCGGGATGAAAAGTCATGATTGTTATGTGTTTATGCAAAGGATAATTCTAATTGCATTTTAGGAGTTTATACAAAGGCTAATTCCAATTGCATTTCAGGAGGTGCTACCAAATAAGCTTTGGGAATTTATAACAAAATTAAGTTTATTTTTCAAAAGCTTAACATCATCTAAAATAAAGTTGGTTGAAATGGAAAAACTAGAAAGGTAAATTTCAATAATTTTGTTCAAGTTAGAAGGGATTTTCCTTCCAAACCTCTTTGATTGTATGGAGCATCTACCTATGCATTAGCACACGAGGTTAAACTTGCTGTGTAACAGGCGAATACTGAGCATATGCCACATAAAACAATCCTAAAACATACCAAGATATTCCATAAATTCATTGAAAATAAGATAACATACTTCACATTCATACTTTACTGAGTTATATACAGAACATCATGAACATATTGTACTCATCATATACATGCCTTACATACAAATCCATCCTATATTATAGTTATTACAAACCATATATAAGTTATTACAAACCATTTATACAAAATACAATATATCTCAACACGTTAAAATACAACTTAAAGCATAAACATAACATTTTCCAAAATCATATCAAGTTCTTCATTGGTCACTGCGATTGTCCCAGCCTTAAGTCTTCTTATCAAAACCTACACGGAGGAAAAATCATTGTGTTAAGCATATAGCTTAGTGGGGAATAACTAAATAGGATACATAATGGTGACTATTTTCAACAGTTATCTAACATTTACATGTACTGAATTAGGTCATATCGTAAGCAATCTTTAATTGTTCATATTAAAGAGCAATCCAAACATTACTTCTCTCAAAACAAAATCTAATTCATCAGTACAAAACATTCTTACATCAAAACAAAATATATAAGTATCATAACAGAACATCATTACTTCATAACAGAACGTACAACTCTCAGAATAGGATATAATTGTGTCAGAATAGAACAGAACTTATGTCAAATCAGAATATACCTTATATCAAATCAAAACTTATCTTGTATCAGATCAGAACATATATCAAAACACAAAATAGATTAGACTGCTAATCCTTTTTACATAATCAGGTAATGGGACTAGAATAGAAGATACCTATGATTGGTGCCTCAAAAACATAAGAGACTTAAGTCTCTGAAATAGAAGACACTGTAGTGTCTAAGATCAAAAGACACAAAAGTGTCAAGTACAGAAGACACCGAAGTGTCTAGATACAACAGAAACCTTAGTGTCTAGTTACATAAGCAGCTACAGATCCTTCTAGGCATGCCTATTTACCCACGACTAGGACTTGGCAATTTTAGAAACAAAACATTTCGGATTTCAGAATCACATGTAAGTGATGTAGTGCATAACATATAACTTTATTCCATTTTGCTCAAATTCATTCACATTTGATCAAACTTAACATGCCTTATAAACATAAACATTTGCAATAATGTACCAATGAATATATTAAGTAATTACACATTACATGTATTCACACAAGTTCCCAATTCGCAAACATTCACAACTAACACATTACTCATGTCCTTTAAATCACATTAGCATTCACAAGTAAACTCCATTCCTTTAACAACTTATAAGTTCCAAAATTGCATACTTTGTTATCAAATAACAACTTCCTTAAGTTATTACTTCAATTAATAATCCAAACCTTATTCAACCTTTAATTAACTAATTACACATCAAACTAGGTTCATTTTACATCTTAATCAAGTCCAATTACACCATTAAAAGGTGCCTTAACATTATATAGCCCAAAAAATGAACAAAACCAACCTTTTCCCTTCCAAAGCATTTCCCATGACTGTAGGAAGGTGCCATATAAATCCCACGATTGTGAGATGAGTGAACCTTCAGTTCACTCATTCCTGACCTTCATTTTGTTTATAAATTCAACTCCTTCATACTCCATCCAAGAATTTGCCATACAAGGATAAATTTTTTAGTACTCATTTATCATCATCATAACATACATTCCATGCCAATTCAGTCATCATAGAACTTGTATTAATACATGCTATCAAGTGTAGAATTCCCTTACTTATTTAACTTCAGATTTTAACTCCAAAGAACCAGCTAATCTAGCCCTTCCAAGCAACCAGCACACATCCAAGATCAAGGTGCAAATCTTAACACCAAAAAGATAGCATAAAAGATAACAAGATCTAGCTTCCTTAATGCAACATCTTGCAAAGATATCAATTGATGATGATCCAAATTGAAGAAAAATCTAGGAGTTTGTGAGAGTAAGAGAGTTTCGGTGGAGAGGAGCAAAGGATAGTGAAAATGTAGCAGAAACATCAAATGGGCTGGAGTGATTCAACACTTGTTTAGTGTTAGGTGTCATAAATTTGAAAGGGCACATGTCCTGTAACGCCCTCTTACCGTAGAGTACCCACCGGAACACCTGTAGGTCGTTCCGGTATATATCTTACGATAAGAGAGAACTACAGACAAACATCCCTATACTCCTCATGACATCACAATAATAAAACAGTAATATGAAATTGCAACTTTTTAAAACCAAATTTTGTTCCTTTCCATTTCATCATACATGTGCAAAAATTTTACTGTTCCCAAATACCAATATGCATGAACAATCCTAATTAATCTCAATCACTCTCATCCTTTTTCAAATTACTATTCTACCCTTCCCGTCGGGGGTGGAATGTTACAGTATCTTTTAATCATTAATGAGAGAAGGGAAAGAAAGTTAGAAAACTTTCTTCTCCATTGTTTGTATCCTAGTGTCTATTTTAGACAAGATCTTACTAAGTAAGCTGAAGTTAATAATGGAATGTATTTAACTATTACAACAATTGTTAACATTGATGCGATGCGAGATCTTTTAAGCTCACAAATGGAATTTTACAAGTTGTCTTATAGGGATTTTGAAATGATGATTGCTATTCGAAAAATAGGAAAACTTTATCCTGGTATTAGTTATTTCCTTTTTCTTATTTGTTAAAAATTAATTATCATTTTATTTTGTATATAACACTACTTTTGTTTTCTTATGACTTACAGTTTTTTAGTGGGATCAATTCAGAAATGGTGTTCCATAATTGAAAAAGTTTGCAATTCAGATTTTATGACAATATGTGAGTGCAAAAGGCTGTGAACGAAACTGAAGCACATTTGAATTTATCCACTCAAAGAAAATGAATAGATTGAAGTATAAGAGGTTGAATGACTTAGTTTTTGTTCGTTACAATTTAAAGCTTCGAGAAATGTATGTTATTATCATTATTAATTTCAATATAATTTCTTATAATTTTCTAATAATTAAATTTAATTGTTTACTATGAGTCTTAATAGCATAAATAGTTCAAATGATCCAATTTTCATTGGTAATATTGATCTTTTGGTGGATTGGGTTTTAAAGAACTGAATTTGGTAGATGTCAATGACTTAGAAGATAATTTTGGATGGGAAAATATTGACATGTCATTTGGTGCATTAAAATTGAATGATAATAATGATGAAACTCCTCTCAATTATGATGATTTTGTATTAAATGATAACTGGGGTCAGTGGCATTATAGCGAGTATCTTCCCGTTGACGATTGAATTTTGATCCAGGTTTTTTTTCCTCCTCTTTTAATTTTACTTATATTTGATGTTTATGTTAAATTCTATACATGTAATGTAACTGTAATTGTTTTTGTTTCAAGTTTAACTTCTACTTGATTGTTTATTCATCATAAACTCTTTTTGTAAATTGTTTATAGATATTTATTGTTTTTTATTGGATGTTTTGATGTAATTATTATTTATTAAAATGATGAAATTGTATTATTGTAAGATTTTTAAAAACTTTGTATTATTCTTAATTTTATATTTGCATGATGATGAGTGTCTTTTTTATATTAATTGTAATTATTATTTATATGTGAAATATTTAAAAATTATTGTTATTTCATATTAATTTTAGGAACTTGTAAAGTATACAGTAAAACTATACAATATACCAATTGACTATTTTTCAAATTTTAAAAATTTTAGTAACTATTTCATAAATTTAAAAGATTACCCGAAATGGTACTCGGTATTAATCGGTAAAAGTGCAGTATCGTATTAGAATTCAATCCAGTATCAAGTTCGGTATGTTATTCACAACTTTAGTCTTAATGCTAATTAATAATAAATAATTAAACAGTATATATTTATTTGTTAGTAAATTAAATTATGAAAAATAAAATAGATAATAAAATTGATTTTTATATTTTTAAAAAAATTTAAAAAATAAAAAAAGTTAAAACTAAATATAGGGATAAAAATTTAAGCAGACATACATTTTCTTAAGTTATAAATGAAAATAGAGAATTAATCTGCAGTAAAGCGAAATAAGCCTTTAATTTTCCCTGGCTTTGGTTGAAATCAAGCACATTTCGGGACCCGAGCGTACCTAAAAAGTTGTTTTTCCATGTGTTTGCTTTTTAAAAAGTTATAATGTCATTCAAGACTGCAATTATTTGTTCTAAAAATCATTAAAAATTAAAGAATATAATGAGTAAATAAAATGAAAATTTTAAAAAATGATTACTATTTGTGAAATTTAAGAAATATTAAATTATGATATTTACGGTAAACATTCGAATAACTGATAAGATTATTTTTTTATGACTGAAATATTTCAATAATAATACCTTTTTTATTTAAACAATACAAAATTTATTGTATTTTTATTGGAATTGGTGTTAAGTATACTTTCATTTATATCACCTATTTCCCGCCAACGTATTTATTTGCTTGTTAAAAAAATGAAAACCATAATTATTAAAGTTAAAAAAAATTTTGGCCACGAACCGCTTTGCCGTGTGAACACAACACTTCGCGGTTCTACCAACCGTAGTTAATGTTGCAACTTGCAACAGAGTTGAAACTTCAACGGCTAATGCTTAACTAACACATGTACACAATGCGACAGGCAGGACAATGCGTTTGGAATACGTGTTTACTATGCAGATGAAAGTTGATAGGTGATGACGTACGGGAGGTGACGTCGTCTTCCGCCTGAATCTTAGAAAAGATTCTTATTTATCAATTAACCAACTTTTTTGATAAATAAAAACATCTTTTCTATCGACAAAATGTAGCATTTTCTGGAATCATTTCACCTTCGGGTTGCCCACCTAAATCAGATCACCTATTTCATTTACAAGTAATATATTATATTTTATTAAATCTGATCCCCATAAAAGTAATATATTATATCTTATTAAAGAAAAAAGCAGTCAGAAATCATACACCGGTCACACTTCACTTTTCCTTTCCACAAGCTTCATGATTACTACGTTAATATAGCATTACGTACTCCAATTTGGCTCAGTTTGCAAATAAAAGCTTTACGAGGGTTAAATTCCCGAGATCTAAAGTTGAGCGAAAATAGCGGACCACCATCTAATGTTCAATACAAAGCCTCCAAGTTAAGTGTCTGTAATTAGAGATAGATTCGAGTACAGTGGTTAACTTAATATCATCTTCAGCAAAGCGCACAATATCTCTCAATCTTTTAGTTATAGGAATTAATGAATTATATACTCGTAATTGGGTAATTGTAACTCGGCACATATCCAAGAAAGATAATCAATGTATTATCTCGTTAATTATACCAACCAGTTCAAACTTAGGATCACTAATTTTGATATACTATCCATTAGGTGTCTCTCAATTCTACCAAGAGATATGTCAACAATTTGTCGCCTAGATTTACAATGTAATATGTAGGATATTTTCTATCCAATTATTAAAAAAAAACCGTGAGATCTATTATATATATTATTTTAAAACAATTAAGCATTAATTTTATGTTTTTCTTACAATTAAATTATGAAGGTTTAAGTTTTTTTATCTAATTAATGATTAAATTTGTCCAACTTTTTTTTATAATTTGATATATTATTAAGGTATATTTTTAAATAAGCTTAGATTTTTTTTTTTTTAATGTTAGATTTAAAAAGACCGAAACAGAAGATAAGATAAATACATGCTTTCTCCAGAGTCTTAAAGTTCCCATACTCACAAACCAAGGTACTCATAAGAAGCGCACAAAACCAGAAGCCACAAGCACTAAAATCTTTGATCAGCATCCATGTTGGCTTTCGTTGCCGGCTGGTTAACACCCACATCCCTCTTCTTGCTTGTCAACCTCGTGATCGGCGTTATAGCCGTCACCTCACGTTTTGGCTCTCATAAGAAGCCACAGTCCCACCACCACCCAGAACACCAACCACTCGCTCGAGCTCCTTCCTTTTTGGAGAGGGTCAGTTCCATGAACTTCTCCAACTACAAATTCCAACTTCCATACTGGGAAACCGGACAGGAGCCGACAACAAACGATTCTCTACACACCACCGAGTACCTTACACACGTGGCCACGCCACAGCTCGAGCGAGCTCCCTCTTTCTTAGAACGTGTCAAGTCCATCAAATTCTCATCTTTCCGCAGATCCCAACACGAACAGCAAGAACCTGATGATGCGGGTTTGGGTGAAGAAACGGACGACAGTTCGCAGGTGCGCACAGAGGGCTATCAGGTGAAGAGGAGCGAATCGGGGGAGAGTAGGGTACCGCCGGAGAAAATAAACAAGTCGGGGGGAGAGAAGGCGGTGGCGGTGGAAGGAGAAGAAGAGATGGAAATAGTGGAGTGTCGGACGGCTGAGACGACGAGGATAGAGAGAAACTTGTCGTTTGGGGACGGTGAAGTTGATGCGAAAGCTGATGTTTTTATCAACAAGTTCAAGCAGCATCTCAGGTTGCAGAGACTTGACTCTCTTTTGCGTTACAGGGAAATGTTTCATGGAAAACAGAAGGCATGAAAAATGAACAAAACAAAAAAAATAATAAGCCCATTTCATCCAGTACTGTAATGTTTTGCTTGACTGTTAGGGCGCCTTTGTTTTTGCTTCTGTTTTTGTCCGTGGATTTTAATTTTTGTTTTTATATATGATGATGTATTTATTAAGATATATTATATATATCTTTTTATTTAATTTTAATATCTTATCAATTAATTGAATATATAAGATATTAATTGTAACAAAATTAAAGAAGACGTAGAAAAATCTTACACAAAATAGAAGTATATTATGAAACAAGATAAAGTCGACTTCTGACATTATTGGAAGGATCGAAACTACATTTGTAGGCAGACAATTTATTTGAACAGGTCGAATTATTGGAAGCAAATGGAAGGTGATTAAGATATGTACTGTTGGATTTTTGTGAATAGGAGATAAGGGAATTTGTCGCGGACAGGAGATTAGGGAATTTGTTTACGTGTTTGTTGACGGCTCTTGCTTGTGAACATTGGGTATGTCTTTATCCATAGTAGAAGTGGATCTTGTGTGGGTGTTGTATCAACAATGCAGTAGGTGTTATTTACATACTTGAAAAACGCAGCTTATGTGGAGTGTGTTCTGTTTTCAAATACACCGTGGGTTAACTTCTAATCTCCAAGAGAGTTGTTCTTCTGAGATTGCGCTAGCTTAGCTAGACTTGCTTGTTGAAACGTGGATGATGGTCACAACTTGATTGCTTCGTTGCGTTGGATGGGCAAAGCTTCTTTCCAGATATTGGAAGGGAGGCGAAACCCTCCTCCGGACAATTTCTTTAATGAGTTCTGAGGAATAAAGGCGATGTTGGAAGGGAAGTTAGACACTGGAACATGGGTAGCGCTGACAAGTGAAAAAAAAACAAAGAAGGTGGAACATGGGTTGTCACTTGTCAGCGCTATTGTAGCTAAATTTTTGTATCATTTTTGTGCTATATTTCGGTTTTATGAAATACGCGATTAAAAGTAAGGGAGAAAAATTTCCGCAGCTAATTATAGCAATTTAATTGGTAAACAATTTTCATATTAGTCTTGAAAGGGGTTGAACTTAATCGAAAGATATTTCTCTCTATTTTAATTATTATTGTTTTTATTTTTATTTATTTTAATCACTTGAGTTGTTCGTTTAATTGTATTTATTAATAAACAGTGCGTGTAAATTCTTTGTCGAGGTTAGTACGAGATGATCGTATTATTAGGTGTGAAATTCATTTACGAAAAATGAGGTTAAGAGATAATGTTAAGGATTAAGTAGTGTCGGCTCAATAAAGCCACAAGTAAATCTATTATACTTTCGTAAAAGTATTAAGTTGGGTGAAGGCTCCACAGACATAAGTAAAGTATGCCAGACTGCGTTACCAAAATATTGGTGTTTTTTATTATTTCATTTTTGATTTCCTTTGTTTTCGTTTGTGCTAGAGATGTCTTCAGTAAAATTTGTAAGTTTGTGAAACTATTATCCTACGATTTTTCAGTATTTATATATTTTTATTATTAATTATTATATGTGAGAAAAAAATTTAGAGTTAAATAAATCTATTTCAATTTCATTTAATGATAAATGTTTAATAAAAATTATTATATTTATTAAAATAATAAATAAAAAATAAAATGTTTAAATAAATAAATTTTTTATTAAATTTAAAAATTACAAACAAACTCTTAGTTGTTAGATTTTTTACCCACTTATATATGTAGAATAAATAATAATAAACTTCCCAGTACGCAAATTTATCTTTAATTAATAGGAAGATGATTTTTGATAAGGTAATATAAAAATATATATAGGGAGAGAAAATAAAAAATTATATATAATATTTAAAATTTTAATTATTTATTACATAATTCCTAAAATATTTCATTAGCAGGTTGAGGTTACAAAAAATATCAATTGAATCCAATCAGAAGATTTCATTGAAATTTTATTATGAGACTAATGAAAGCCTAAAACAATACAAAACTTTTAATTCAACCAAACAAGTCCAGTCTATTAATTAACTTCTTTTTATGCTTCAGCTTCAGCCTGCAGATTATGGTTTTCCTTGGATTCTCCAACCTGCTTTCCATCCTCTTCATCTTCACAATTGTTGGGTCATTTCCCTTGGTCCCTTGAATTTCTACTAATAATTCTTGATGATGAATTATGAAATAAGCAAGCATATGTTTAGTTATCATTAATTATTAAAAAATTCAACCAGTCCGACTGATTTAACAATAAAAATCTTGAACTGATTTACATTTTGATTCGATTTATTTTAATAACTCTTGTTATTAAAAGCTGATCAGTTTATTAATTAATCAATATATTTTTGTAAAGTAATATGCTTATATAAATTGTAATTAATTAATTAATTTTTAAATTTGTTATTGCAAATACTTAAATTGATTAATAAACCATATTTTCCACTAATAACATAAATATTTGAATTTAGTGAAACATTTCATATCTTTCGTCAACTTAAATCAGTAAACTTTGGATATTTCCTTTAAATTAAGTACAAAAATTACTCGGCTTTGACCGTATGGGACAGTATCGAATATTCATGCAAAAAGAAAGAGTTTTTTCAGAATAAGTATTTAGATAGGCTCGATTCCTGAAGATTTCAAAGAGCAACCTCAACTTCAGAAGAGCATCCATCAAAGTATCTTCCTCCATTGTTGATTGATAATTATTATTCATATGCTCATGAGAAATCATACAGCTTGAACTTTGAATCTTTTGTCTGTTTATGGATACTTAAAAGCCAAAGTATATCAAATCAAAAGCTTATCCAATAAAAAACCTTAATGTCTCACGACTTAATTACTGTTGTTTTTCCATCCCTTGTCCCCGGAAAAACTCCAGCTGTTGGTTAACAAGTTGAAGCTCCCTCTGGTGAAACTCGATCTGAGCCGTCAGTTCCTGCACAATACCCAAACAACCATGCACAGGATCCTCAGCTCGAGCGTTTGCTTCCAACAGGAGCGACATAGCGGTGTCTGTTCTCTGGTTCGGTTCCACCAAACCCATCAGCTTCATGATGTTGCCAACACCAAAAAGCTTGTGGGCATTCTGGAACTCCTGAAACCTGTTTCCTGGAAAATAAGCAGCCATTTCACACGTCTCCTCACACCTCTTCCTTTGGAGCTTGCAGACCGCACAGGGCCGATTGTTACTAGTCTGACCGTTCCTGTTCATGCTTGCAATGTATACTGATTCTTGATGAGCGACAGGGTTCTTCTTCCTTTATATTGGAGAGTTTGTTCATGTGCAGTGGGTGTATATAAACTGCAAATCCAGGTTAGTTTGTGTGAGAAATAAATGGTAATTAATGAGTCTCCTGGCGCTAGGAAAAGAGTCTGCATATTTGGGAACTAATATTAATACTACAAGATATTGTTATCCGTGCTTTTAGTTTTATCTACACACCTTGTATGTCATGCTGTGTTATACTAAAATATGAGAATAAAGGACTGAGTAAATGTCCACTTATGTTTTCATAAAATCTATATATTTTATTTAAAAAAATTAATTTTTAAATATGTTAATCTCTCTTTGGTAAAAGTTTAATTTTATATAGATTATAAAACAAAATAATTAACTTTAAACGTATTAAAATATGCCATTTCTTAATAATATATTTAACATAGTAAAAATTACATTAAATTATATTAATTTTAAGTCATTTATATACTTTTTAGTAAAATTTAAACTGAATTACTTATACTTATTTTTATATTTATTTATACATATTTATGGAATTATTTAGTATAATAATATCTGTTAAAATAAATGTTTTAAAAATTAGACCGGAAGTTAAATCAATAAAAAAAGAGGTTTAATATTTAAAAGTATATAATGATATCATATAGTTATAAAACTAATTAAATATTAAATAAGATAAAAACTTTTCAAATATAATTAAAGGAGATTGTTATTACTCATAAGAATTTAAAGTTTAATTGAAAAATGAGATCGTTAAATGAAAATTAATCGATTTATTTTGATTTATAAAAAATGATTAATTTACGAAACTAATTAATTAACTAATAAACTTATCATTGTTTAATAATAAGAGTTATTAAAATAAATCAAACAAAAAAATTAAAAACTCAAAATTTTGACGAATAAATCGGCTGAACTGGTTGAATTTTTTTCATTAGTTAAAATTATAGTGTAATTGACAATAATGTTAGTGTTTTTATTAAGAATATATAATGAGTTAAGTTTAAATCATTTAAAATTTGACTTTAATTTTAAATTTTTTACATTAAAATTTGAGTTTAAATTTAAACATTATAAATAAATGAGTTTGAACTTAAATATAAGTGAAATTCATAAATATCTAAAAGGTAAAGTTTCATATATTAAATTAAGTCGAAATTTTCTTAATTTGAATTATATCCAAGTAAATGATAGTTATTAAAAATATAATTTCTAATGTTTAAAGTTATATTTAAAAATAGAGAAGAGAAGATAATTAATTATTCGGGCCATACTTCAAATTTGGGCACCTGTATATGTAGCGCCCCCTCACCGGAGGGTACACACCGGAACGCCCGGAGGTCATTCTGGTACATATCCTGCGATAAAGGCGCACTACGGTCAATCGATCACTAGTTCACTCCTCATGGCATCATTTAGTAAGGACTATAAAGCATCAATAGAATTTCTTCATATTTTTAAACCAAAAGTTTCCTCATTTCATTACTTAAAATCACAACT
>JANZLX010000008.1:2807049-2819717 GCA_025531955.1 Erythroxylum orinocense | reverse complement strand
TCTTAATCAAGTCTATCTATCTTGTTATTATCAAAACATAGGTGGAATTTAATTGTCAACCACCATTGGTCCAACACCCGCTTCACCGTAGGACTTCGGACTAGGTGTGATAATAATGATGACCTAATACTTAACAAATAAGTTACCGTAATCAACAAACAAATCTCAATTTATATATACAAGTTTAAGCTCTAAGTTTGGGTGGGTCGATGTAAAAAAAAAAAGAATTTGTTAATTTCAAATTTAGAGATACTTAATTTAAATTTGATTTTCAATTATTTTATTATCTACTAAAACATTAAAAATTTTAAATTTAAATATTTTAAACCAATTTAAAGATTAATTTTTGTTAAATTTTAATTAAATTGATTCAATTAATTTGGTTCGAGATTAGTCATTTAAATTCAAATTCTTCCCAGAACAACTCATAATTTGATTAGTTAATTTTAGATAGAGTTTAAATTGCTTGCCATCTCTATTTTCTATTACCAAATAAACAAGTTTAATCTTGTTCTATTCATAGTCAACAAATAAGTCTCGGTCTAAATAAATTTTAAGTTTGAGTTAATAAAATATTTAAATTTGAATTGAATTTTAAATTTTGAAGTATTAAGCTAAATTTTGAATCGTTAATTCTTTTTTAATTTTTCAAAACGTTAAAAGTTTTAAGTTCGAATTTTTTGAACCTTATGTTCCATTTTCCCAAAATTTGTGTTCATCTTTTAGGTCGATTAAAGCAATTGTTGGATCTTGGAACCCTTTTTATGAGAAATCTTTGTCATGTTTTTAGCTAGGGAACATACTCATAAGCTTTGATACTACACTTTAATCCAAAACCTTAAGACATTGGCTTTCTACAGTAGTTTCTTTCCACTTATATGCCCCTCACTAATTTCATATCTTTTTAGTGTATGATTTCTACTCACACTTGATATCCTTAAGCATGACAATAGGCCGGACTGGGCCCGAATCGTCGATGGCCCAATGAAACAAATTTCAGTCTGTGGCCGAATCAAAAAAATTTCAGGCAGGGCAAAAACCCGTGGGCAGCTCGTGGCCCAGCTCAGCCAGCCTTCCCGAGTCACCAGCAGTTCGTCGGTCCTCAGTCGACCCGGTTGTTTAATATGTTTTTAAATTTTTAAATTTTATTTTAAGACAATTTCAAAAAGTTGTAGTTGTATTTTTCAAATTCATAAATTATAAATTATAGCATTAGCATAATAAAAAATATTTATATAAAATAAAAGATATAAAATATGAACCAATTTATATTTATTAAAAATATGTAGGAATGATAATATTGTCATAATTATTTCCTACAAACTAGTTAAATTAATTTTAATTTTATAATTTTATTATAACAATTAATTATAATGTAATTGTAAAAAAGTTACTATCTAAGTACAATGAATTTATTTCAAATATTAATTTTACATGTTTAATAAATAAATTATTATATTTCTTTTTAATACGATTTTAAAAATACGTTTATTAAATATTATTGTATTTTCTTATTATATCTATTATTAAATAATCATAGTAAATTTTTTTATTTTTATTACACATATTAAAATAAATTAATTAATATAATAATTATTGTTAACAAATTTAAACTTTTTATTTTATTTTTCATATTTATACAATATATACATTATGCATATATGTATTTATATTAATCTTAAAATGAATTAATCACTTTATTAATCCTAATGTATAAACTCTAGAAGAATATATAAGTAATTGAGTTATAAAAACAAATAAGTACAGTATATATTATATTGAAAATAGATATTATTTTATTAAAATTAGAATAAATTTTATAAATATTTTTGATACGTTTTTATAAATTATTTATTTTATTACTTTCAAAACCTTGATATAAGTTAAGAATAATTCCATACTCGAAACCTTGATCTAAGTTTTACTTTACATCCTTCTCATCCTTAGAATGTTATAAGCATATCATATTTCATAAAATTTATAAAATTTTCACCTTTTTTCTTTTTAATATATATATTATGTAACTATAAGTCATTAAATGAAAGCGTAACATCACTAACTTCTTAATGTTTTAATTAATATTTTAGGTATAATGACTAATGAGCTAAATATTAACACAATTTGTGTTAAAAGTCATTAAGTTAGGTTTATATTGGCGGGTGCTACGTACATTTGCATATCATTAATGAGAAAATACATTTAAAAATTAAAATCTTGAGACATATTTATTGGTATGATTAATTAGGAAATTTAATCCAAATAATTAGAAATTTGTATGAAAAGTCATTAAGCTAATAGTTATAGTTAAGAATTTCAATTTAATCAATTATGAATTTTAAATTTACTTAAATAATTTATTAAATTTTATAAGAGAGAATTGATAAAACCAAATTCATATCTAAATCATTTTACGAAAAAGACAATTTACAAAATTAAGATAATATCATGCTGGACAGACTGGAGAGTAGAGACTAAGAGAGCATTATCTAATTGACTAATTATATTTGTTGGTAAGATCGTCAACAATTTGGATCCAATCATCTATATGTACAAATATTATATTTAGTAATATAATATTAAAATAAAAAGAATATTTAGTAATGTAATATTATATAAAAAAATTTAAATACATTCATCTTCATATATTTGATCAAAATAACCTTCAATTGGTCGATTAATTTTACTAGTCCCCTCCGCATTAATACTTGTGGCTGTAGGAAAATAAAAAACACAACATTAGGTAAGATAATATAAAGATAGATAAAATAAATATATTATAAAGAAAATAATTTACCATCAATATCTTCATTATTTAACCAACTTTGAGCACACATAAGAGCTTCCATAACATGATAATGAAGTCAACCACGAAGAGGAGTAATGACCCAACCACTAGTACTAAATGCAAACTCTGAAGCAACGATTGATGATGGAATAGCTAACAAGTCCGTGCAATGTCTTGTAAGATCGGATAATTATGTGCAGACGTCTTCCACCATGACAACATATCGAGCGACTCACCTTCAGTTTCAGGAACACAACCTACAAAAAAATATTTATCTAACTCTAACGTATTGTAAGAAATCCTATCCTTTTCTCTTCAAAAAAAAAGTGAAAGAGAATCTGTCAATAATAGGTCAGAAGAAAAGATCAAACTTGAAACTGAAGTTGTACTGCCTGTAGCACTACTAAGATCTCAATCACCAGTTATTGTTTCATAGTATGTAGACGCTCTTGAGCTTCACCGGTGTACAATGCATTATAAATATATTCAACCCGATCCATCTTATATCTCGAGTCTAACACATACAATACTGCAATAATATCTCCAACCTTATACTAATAAGAATTAAACTTCTCTGCCATCCGCATCACCATAGTCCAAATCACTGCATTGGAGTCAAACATCCGTAATGATAAAACATGTTTTATGTTAAACATAGTGCTAAAGATATAGTGCATAGTTAGATATTTTGTTCTTGAGAATAATTCTGTCCACCTATTGAATAATTTCAACTTCATATAAAGTTCTCTAGCCAAGTCCCATTAATCCTCTGATGGTATGTAGGTATACTGAGAATCTCTTTCGGCTAGTCTAATAAATAGCTGAGCATATGGGATTGCTGACTTCAACATCTTAAAGGTTGAGTTCCATCTAGTAGGACAATCCAAAACCAACTTCTTTGAATTTGGAATGCATAAAAGTTGCATATCTTTAAAAGTTTCAACTCTTTTAGGAGTTGCACTCCAATATAAAACACTATTATGAATACATTCTATTACTTTCTTTATCGTCTCTAACCCAACCTTCACAATCAAGTTAAGAATATGCGCAAAACAAAACATATGAAATAACTTACCTCCAGCTAATAAGCTCCCAACCTGCATCTTACCCTTCAACTTCTCAATCATAGCATCATTTGTGCTACAATTATCAACTGTGATGGAGGATATTTTGTTGTTGATGTTCAAATTCATCAAACAATCTTTCAACACATTTGTCAATTTTTCATTTGTATACGATGTCGGCACATAATTAACCTATCATGAAAAAGCATACCAACATGAATCATA
Organism: Erythroxylum orinocense; assembly: GCA_025531955.1. Taxonomy (NCBI): domain Eukaryota; kingdom Viridiplantae; phylum Streptophyta; class Magnoliopsida; order Malpighiales; family Erythroxylaceae; genus Erythroxylum; species Erythroxylum orinocense. The sequence continues at coordinate 2,815,643 of JANZLX010000008.1, read as the reverse complement.
ATTCATAAAATAATGAAAAAAAGTAAATGATAATAATATTAAAGAATATAAATTACCTCAAAAGCCTAATGCATAACTTCCAATCATTATCAATATAATGTGTTGTCACTGCTATGTAACCCTTCTTTTGGTTATCGGTTGTCCACATGTCCGTTATTATGGTAATTCGTCCTTGAAAAATAGACAATGCTCTTAATGTTTCTCTCTTCTTGTCCTTATAAACTTTGAAAATATCATTTCTTAATGTATTCTAACTTGAAACCTTGAAAGTCAGTTGGAGTGAATCAAGAAATATCCTAAATCTCTTGCTTTTAACCATAGATAATGGTTGTTCATCTCCAATAACCATATTAGCTATCAAATTCTTGATCTTGTGCTGTCAAAAGTTGTTACGGTCATTTTATTCTTTCCTTTCATAAGGTTAGGGGTCAAAAATGTTTGACCACCTAAAACCATCTTCCTTCTAGTACATGATTCTATATAGCTCTTTAAATGAAACGTTCCACCTTTCAAACCACTTGAATACAACTTATGACAATAATAGCACTCTGCTTTTTTAATTATGTCGATCGATATAGTCTTCTTAAAGTGATTCCAAACTTCCTTTTTATGTTGACTAACTTGAGTTTTATTTGAACTTCTATCATCACTTAGTGGCAAAATAAAAGTTTCCACTTCTACCTCTAGTATTGCTATGTGAGTGAGCTGAAATCATGCATGAAAAGTGCTATGTGAGTGAGAGTGAGAGTGAAATTGTGAAAGCAACTACGTCACTAGGTGAGTGTGAGTTCTCGGGGACAAAGGGAGATGGTGGCAGGCAAGAGAATGAGGGGCAAGGCCGAGTGTGTGAGGGAGGGAGGCAATTGGGCTGGGTGGCTTTCATTCAATGAGAGGCAAAACGACATCGTTTTGTCTCGTATTTTATTAACTGTCTTATATCTTATACGACGTTGTTTTACTTTTAAAGCAAAATGACATTGTTTTGTCGGTGTAAGAAATATTTTAAACATGGACAAAATGACAAACAAAACACATAGTTTTACAAGTGCCTGCAGACGGGCCACAGGCTGGACTGCTCGGCTCGAGCCATGGTCCAGCCCGAACACCTTGGCCTACGGCCCGTGGCCTGGCCTGAAATGTCACGGGCTATACTCACCCGTGGCCTGGCCTGAAATGTCACGGGCTATACTCAGTTAACCTGTGGGCTAGTTTGACTGGACCAAACACGTTGACGACGGGTCAGGCCGGGTATATTTTGACATCCTTAGTCAAAAGGGTGCCAATTAAGGCATTCTTATAAGATATATATGTCGTATCAAAGAGAGAAATTTTATCTATTGTTGGAATTCCTTTTCATTCAAGTAATATTAGGATCATTCGAATAGTGCCTACATGGAGATATGTGCAATACTAATCTAAACACAATGAGATTAGCTTAGAGGAAAATTCTAAATTTATTTATTGATTTGTAGAAGTGAATTTTAGACCACATTCGTCTTATCTAGATCTTTTGATCAATTTTTTAAGTTAGGGTTTATGTGTGGAGATATGTGTGGAGATTAAGGAGTGAATACTCTTTGTAAAAGATCTAAATCTATGATATAAACTGTATGGACTTAATAAAGGTAGTTGAGTGTTGTAAATTTTACAGTAGTCAAATAAATGGGTTATTTTTACAAGGTTTTCTATTTTATTGGAGAGAGTTTTCTAATGATGAGAGGGAATTGTCCCAAAGAAAGAGATAAAGAGAAATGAAATGGGGTTAAATAGGTTAAAACTTCACTCATGTTTACCATTGTCACTAGAAATAATTAATAAATAATTAAATATATAGTCATCTTCAAATATTTTATCGAAATAATGTCCACTTGATCAATGAATATGACTAGTCACCTCTGCATAAATACATATAGTTGTATTAAAAGGAAATTTTAAAAATCAATATTAGGTAAGATAATATAAAAAATATGAAATTATTATATCAAAAAAAAAAGAATTTACCCTCAATATCTTCATCATTTAACTAACTTGGAGTACACATGGGGGCTTTTACAGTACGAAGATAAAGTGGGGCATGATCAGAGCTAATAACCCGATCATTAGTGTTAAAAGCAGACTTTGAAGCAATGGTGGATGATGAAATTGCTAACAAGTCTCATGTAATTAGTTTCATAATTGGAAATTTATTTTCACAACTCTTTTACCCTAATAATATATCAAACTGCACATTTTCAACTTCGATCATACAATCTTTAGTCAAATATTTATTTAATTCCATTATATTGTACGAAGCTTTAGCCCTTTTTTCTTTCATAAATTTTGAAAATGAAAGTAATAAATTGTTTTTAGGAGATAAGCTCGAGCTTGAAACTGAAGACGGAATTGAACAATTTGAAGTACTATAATCCCAATCATAAATTTTGTTCATTCTAAGTTGATAATCATTAAACAATTCATACCAAAATTGTTTAATGACATCTACATGCTCTTTGGCTCAATCACCATACAATATATTATATATATAATTAACCTCGCCATCTTGTATCTCCAGTCTAGCACAGATAAGATTGCAACAATATGGCCAACCATAAACAAATAAGAATTCAGCTTCTCCATCATTTGCTCTGTTATAACCCAAATAACCTCATTGGAATCAAACATCTAATCAGATAAAGCATTCTTTATCTCACACATAGCACTAAAGCAACATCGCAAAGTTGGATATTTTGTTTTTGAAAACAATTTAGTTGCATTATAAAATAATTACAACTTCTTACAAAGTTCTCTAATCAACTCACATTGCTCTTCTGTAGGCATGTAAGTGTATTAAGAGTCTCTTTGTCTCATCCTAGTAAACACATCAACATATTGGTTTACCGACTCTAGCGTCTTGAAGGTTGAGTTTCATTTAGTTGGAAATCCAAAATTATCATCTTCATACTTGGGATGCATAGAAATTATGCAGTTTCTTCAAATTTCATAACTCTTTTAGGTATTACACTCTAATATACTACACTATTCCGAATTGAATATATTCCTTCTACAATATTTAATCCAATGTTCATAATAAAGTTCAAAATATGCGCAAAATAGCGCATATGGAATAACCTTCCACCAATCAACAAGTTCCCGACTCGTATATTATTTTTGACCTTTTCATCATAGCATTATTCATACTACAATTGTTGACTGTTATGTTAAATAATTTTCTTTTGATATTAAAATTCATCAAATAGTCTCCTATAGAGTGTCTACCTTTCACTTATATATGGTGTTGACACATAAATAAACCTATCATGTACAAATATTACGAACATCAATCATTTAATAATAAAAAAGTAAATGATAACAATATTAAAGAACATAAATTACCTCAAAATTTTATTGGATAAATTCCAATCATTGCTAACATAATGTGTCGTCACTGCTATATAACTCTTCTTTTGGTTATCGATCATCTACACGTCTGTTGTAATGACAATCTGTCATTTATTACTCGACAATGCTCTTGAAACCTCTTTCTTCTTATTCTCATATATCTTAATAATGTCCTTCTTTAATATATTCTGACTTGGAAACTTAAAGGTCAGTTGTAGTGAGTTGCAAAGCATCCTAAATCTTTTGGTATCAACCATAAATAGTAGATGTTCACACCAATTACCATAGAGGTCATCAAAAACCTTGATTTGTTGTCATCATAAGATGTTAAGGTCATCTCATTCTTCCCTCTCATAAGGTTAAAGGTCAAAAACATTTAACCTCCTAATACCATCTTCTTTCTACTATACGAATCCATATGTCTCTTTAAATGAGAGGTTTCATCTTTTGAACTTCAGGCAAACATCTCTTGAAAATATTTACATTTGACTTTTCCTATTCCGTCTATTTATTTAGTCTTATTAAATTTATTTCAAATGTAACTTTCAATTGAGTTCAAGTTGAACTTTCTTCACTTCGTGTATGATTGGAAGTTTCTACTTCTATCTTTGGAAATGAATTAGAACTTTGTAATGAAGAAATACGATCATCTATCTGATACAATCAACATATAAGTAGGCATGGCAATCTGGTCTGAGCCTGACTCATAGTCAACGGGCCAGGCCGTGGTTGATCGGGCCAGGGTTGCCCAGTTGGCTAGGCCCATGGCTCGACCAAGAGAGACAAACGGTCGTCATTTTGATTTAATTTTTCAAAAACATTTACAAAAGCGACATCATTTTTTACAAAATGGTGTTGTTTTTCTGAATTTTTTTAAAAATTAAATATGGTTGAGCCAATACGGCCAACCTTCGACCCGTCAAGCCACAGGCCACCCAGCGCTCAGAGAGGCTAGTCCACAGTACAAAATGACGTCGTTTTTATAAATTTTTTAAAAAATAAATATGGTCAAGCTAGTCCGGCCGGCCTTTGGCCCATCAAGCCATAGGCCACCCAGCTCTCAGAGAGGTTGGGCCACGGGTCGAGCAGTTCCCGACATGTCATGGTCCGGGTTTGATTAGGCCAATTGCCATTCATACATATAAATATATATATACTATTCATAATCATAATTGAATAACATTATTATTAATAGATATTCACTGTATTAAAATACAAACCTTAAGATAAGGAATTACAAAATGAATAAAGATAAGTAAAAATGAGTTCATTGGGATATGCAAAATAGTTGATTTGTTAAACTTTGTGGATAATATTCTAGAAAGTTGTCTTAATATTATCTTCTCATTTTCTTACTCATTTGTTACTTTTTCTATATCCAAACCAAGTATTCTAATGGTTTCACTACATAGACTTTCCACCATATGTTGTATGAAATAATCAAATTTGAGGTTAAATTATTTTGTTGCTTCCATGATGTTTTCTATAGATGACCATATAAGTATCAATAGAACGAGTGTATATAAATGTCAAGATAATTACCTCTTAATTTTTCTTGAATAAAATAAACCTAGATCAAAACATATTGCCTAAATGGAATGTTCTATTAAGGTTGCCTTACAAATGATATGTTAAAATCACCTATTCACTTTACATATCATAAACTAGAGAGAAATCTTGCAAAAAGAGAACAACTTCGTGAGAAGCAAGACATTGACTAACATCATCTAATTTTTTCCAAACTAAAAGTCAACCGCAACTTTGGTCAGAAGATCACACAGAAGAATATTTAACCTCATATGTATTATCCAAACAAAAGTCCAAACAGATAATGGTTATACTAAAGCATACTACTATGAAAAAACAAAAGAATTTTCGTAGTTTTGATGCCTCAAACATGAGCATTTCATGTAAAACAGTAAAGAATATGCAAATCAACTTCTAATCTAGAATGCCAAGTGAACCAAGTAAAAGTATTCGATTATTTGTTATTGAATCAATATATAACAATTCTAAAATTCGATATATTGCAACTGCTATCCCTATATATACTTACTATTTGCAACAAAATTTTAAACTTGTTAATTGTTACAAGTCATGAAGTTTATGGGATATTACCTCAAATACTTTACGTGCCTTAGCTAAATCACCAAACCTTGCATATATATCCACCAAATAAGTCCTTACGTACAAGTTAGATCCCCAATCATAACTCCTCAGTCCTCTCCAAACAATCAAACATGTTCATGAATATGAATAATACGACAAAAGCAAATTTGAGTAGAGAGTGCCTTAAGGCCTTGATGAAATAAGACGTTGGCTAGTGCGTGGCAAAGCGGGCAGAGGTGGCAGCTGCAATTGGCAACTGGTGGCTTTGCTTCATTTTACTTTTCATCCAAAACGACATTATTTTTCTTGTTTAGACCCGACCTAACATCTGATCAACTTGAGCCTAGCCTATTGACCACAAGTCGAGCCGGACCAGACCAAGCCATTTTTTACATCCCTACCAAAGCAGCTAACAATGTTCCCAAGACCACCTGCAAATTTAAGTTTTATTCACAACAAAAACTAAGGAATTCAACTACAAAGAAATAAATAGTCATTCCAAGAGTCTTATTGGGGAAAAAAATGTACGTACTCAAAACAGAACCTCCCAAAGTACTAGTTTATGACAAACGAATTACAATCAAAACTAAAGATTTCAAACACAAAGGGTAATCACCCATTCTAAGAGAGTTAAATTGCAAAGATGCACATTCGCAAAATGGAAGCCCCAAGACTAGTCAAAGGACAAAACTATGTTAATTATAACTGATGGGAACTAAGAGTTTTCCTATATAAAGAGGATTCTATTCCAAATTCAAGGCACAAATAACAAATTTGGTACTAGTCACCTGAATTCCACCTATGACTAAAGGAGGTGTAAAGATCAAACTACAAACACTACTACAAAGGATTCCACGTAAGATTAACCATTACGTTAGTTGAACAAGAGAAATCATAGTTTCAAAACATTCCACGGACTATTGGCACGTTATATGAACTAGAGGAGCATAGCCGATAATACAATCAAGATGAGTAGTGGCCAGTGAAAATGCACAGAATCACATACACGGGAATAAAATTAATTATAAAGGTGTAGCCTCCCTATGAGCAAACCTGAAAGACAAAATGGATACATCAATAAGCGAAAATATGTGGGAATAAAAGGAGGCAGATTAAAGTCATCAGAAATCTTACCATATAGAAGTATGCTAAAGTGTTCAAAGTGGCATAAAAGAGGGATCCAGTATTGAGGATCTGCAAATAACACCAAATCAATACGAGAAATGAACTTGAATTATATATAGTAGCCTAGTAAACTAAGAAAATTTGATCAAGATGGTATGTTAATGCATCAGATGTGAATGTCATTTGGATAAACAATTATTATTCGGTGATATACACTTTGAATTCTTTTATCAGTATCTACCTTTATGATAAAAAGTGAAGATCAAAGCAAATATAGCTACTGCCTCATTGTCATAATTGACTTTTACAGATCATGATATGAATGATGGAACCTACAAAACTTATAAAATTTTGCAGTTTCTGATAAGCATTTAAACGTTACGTTAAGTTCCAAACATTACTACATACAAGTCATAAAAGTATCACCAATATGTCTTAGAATTTTCTTTTACTTTTTAGTATAGAAAAAGAGCTAACTGTTCAAGTTTATTCATATAGTTTATCAAAATAATGCAACTTTATGTTGATAAAATTATATTTATTCAATTTGCAAAAAATTAGTATATGCTGGAGTACTTAAGAGAGGACTATAGCATATACATCCTAGAGAGAACTATAGCATATACATCCCATACAGGTTCCCCCAAGGATTAACATCATCATATAACACGAGCAGGAATCCATGTCTTACAGAATCAGGTATTTAGCAAGAAATATGCAGTTTGCATCATGTGGACTTGGTTGAAAGGAAATGCACTTTCCACACTATTGACTTCAAATGGTTTATAGCAAATGCTGATAAGTCGCATTGCCTGTTCATGTCTGACAAACCTCCGTTAAGACATGTTTAAATACAATTGGCTTGCAGTAGGCAAGAGAAGTATATAAAAAGAAAATTAATGCAAGAAAAGAAGAGTATGTCATAAATTAATCATGAAGAGGAAAACCAATACATGAAAATATGTTGACTTGTTTATAGTATACGCAAGTAGTCCATGAAAGCACTTCAGCATAACAATTGCACAAAAGCACTGGAAGATGTCATGCTGCGTTCCAGCAAGTATTAAAGAATATTAGCATCACATCTGAAAATGCATTCACCGATTTCAATATACCCAAACTATGATTTAGCATGGCCGAAAGAGCTGCTGCTGTTAGTCCAGCCCTGCACCCTCAAGTTCCTATGGGGAAGTAAATAGCATATCATCCGCAAAAATGATAAAAACCAAACAAAAAATCTGGTAAAAAGAGATTTGTAAATGAAATAACACAACATTAGTCAGAAGGTAAGTTGCTCACGAAGCAAAAGCAGAGAAATTTGGTGCAGTGAACACACAAACAGTCTCAACAGACAGAGGGATAATGACTTCAAGATCCTCACATTAATTAAGAAATCAGCGAACAGGACTTGCCAATAGATAGCAGCTTAAATATTTTAAAATCATAAAAGCAGTTCTAAGAGTAGTCAACAAAAAGGAAACAAACAACTTTTCAGGTAAAACTCAGATGTTAAGCATAAAGGCAGTCACCACCAAATTGTGGTGCGGTCAAGGTCAGTACAGGATAAACAGTTCCACCAATAACACGTCCAGAGGATACCGATTGAGTCACAGTAAAACCGTCGCGCTGAAAAGATTAGTGAAAAACAGTAAAGACGAGAAAACTGCAATGAGCATTTTATCTGTCCACTACAGTAGCAATAACCATGTTTGATCGCCTAACCAATTCCAAAAGTCATATACCCCTTTTTTTCGTTAAAAACTGAAATAGAAAACAACTATTCCTATCATCTTCACGAATTATTATGGCATAGATAAAAAATATATAAATGCCTGTGGGGGGAATAAAAACCTGTGTAACCCTGTAATTGAAATAAGGATCGAATTCGCGAATAACACTTTCATACCTTATAACTTGCCACATGATAAATATAAATCACGTAAAAATATTCATTATTCAAAATGAAAATGAACGCAAATCAC
>JANZLX010000008.1:2795261-2806949 GCA_025531955.1 Erythroxylum orinocense | reverse complement strand
ATTTACCGACGGAACTTACCAACGGAAATTTCCGTTGGTAATCCTAAATTTTATTATACCGCCTTTAAATTTTAAATTTCCCTCTGATTTTAGCGACGGAAATAAGTTTTCCGTCGCGAATTTTAGTGCAAGTACCGACGGAACCTTTTACTGTCGAAAATTTTAACTTTTTTTTCCCTCCTTTAAATTTTATTTTACCGCCTTCCCTCTACCTTTTCACATTGATTTTAGCGACGGAAATAGGTGTTCCGTCGCTAATTGCATAGCAATTACCGATGGAAACTTTGACCGTCCCTAAAGTCCGCCGCTAATATTGCCGAGATGATTTCCCTCTATTTTTAGCGACGGAACAGTACAACCGTCATTAAACAAAATTTTTTCACATTGATTTTAGCGACGAAAATAGGTGTTTTGTCGCTAATTTCATAACAAGTACCGACGGAAACTTTTACCGTCCCTGAACAAAAAATGTTTACGTCGATTTTAGCTACAGAAATAAATTTTCCGTCGCTAATTAGCTACATTTTATTTTCCGTCGATAATTTTCTGTCGCTAATTTTTACTTTTCTTGTAGTGATACCCTTATAATTTTTTTTAAATTCATGTCCTCATAAGTCATTTTGTACATAAGCAGTTAATATTAAACAGCTAATTTTACCGAACATCAAATGACAAACAACTAATACAATTCGCTAATCAAATCAGCTGATAGAATTAGCTATCAGCTAATAGCTGATAAAATCAGTTGATTGTCAAACAAGATCTATATCACTTATTGGTATTGGAAAGCCCACTTATTGATAGATCTATATCATGAATATAGTGAGGGAACATACTCGTGAGCTTTGATACTACACTTTAACCTAAAACTTTAAAACATTAGATCTTTTTTATCTATATATTTCTCATTAATTTTATCTCTTTCTAATGTAAAATTTCTAGTTACAATTGACAGCGAAGAGCAACGACAAACATAGGGAGCAAGGCTACAAAAGAGTAATTGTTTTTCCAGGAATAGCTAATAATTTTGGAATCGGTGACATTGGTACATGACCTGTAAGAGCAAACACACGAAGTCTCGCTAAGTAACGAATACAAAAGACTCACCAACCATCGATTACAAAGTAGGACAAAGAGTGGGGCTGAACGTAATTGCTGGACACGACGTTGGCTCACTAGAAAACGCCACGACGTTGGCTCACTAGAAAACGTACTTGTACATGGAGGACTCGAATGGAGAAGGGGACAATGATCACAGCTCATAGCAGAAAACTATGCTCAGAAAAATATCAATGGGAAGTACCTTGGAAAGGGATCGATCAGAAATTATGATCTTTGTTATGGGACCCAAGATCAAAATCTTGGATCTTGTACTTTGCCAAACATCCTAGCTAAGCTAGTGGAGATGGTTGCATTTTTCTTACAAACAAACCAGTCATGTACGAGCTTTTTGGACAGTGACTTCGACGTGAGCTGCACCGACTTGTCTCTGGTTTGTGACATCTTCCTTCTTACTTTCCGCTGTAAGAATTTTGTATCTAAAAGGTAGAATCGTACACTTTAGGAGTTTCTATATTTTGGCCTGACAAAATAATAAGGAGGTAAATTACAATTTGATCTTATTTAGCTTCTAAGAAAGGCGGTCAATGTTTAGTGTGTACAAAAAGGTAACACATTAATTGATTCCACCGTAAGAACTAAGACGATGAAGTGGAATTCATGAAGAGCGATAAAAGTTTTAGACATATGATTCATTTATGAGATTATTCGAGAAATTTAATGCCTTTTAAATAAGGTATTTTGAACGATCAAAATATAAATTTCTAGTGAAATTTAAGAAATTATAATTTTTTAAAAAATTCATTTTTAATTTTTAGTTTCTAAAAAAAACTTTGGTTAAAAAATAACAATAAAATACACACAACATAAATATTATAAAAAAATCTTTATTTCTCTATTCTAAATTTATAATAATTTAATTTAAGTAGAAAAATGGCAAGTAAATGCGTGTCAAAAAGTTATAAAAATAATAAGTTAACATTAATAAATCTGTTCGTATCAAATGCACATAATCTTCTTATTCCGACTCAAAACACCAAACCTTATGCGGACATGATTGACAGAATCGGCTAACGATCTAAATTAAAAGGACCTATGAGTAATGAATGGCTTATATTGCTTGACAAAGCCTCCATCTACGTGTGTCAACCCTATTGTACAGACAAGACAACATGTAGGCATAAGTCTTTGTGAACCAACCTAGTTGGATGGCTCTGTCAATCTTTTTCTTCGCCTTTCTTTAGCCAATTAGGCAGGTTTCCAACGCTTCTGCCCAATTCATCATCAAACCCTAAAAACTCCACTTCAAACCATGATTTCGTGCAACTCAAGTGTAATAATAATGAAAATAAGTTATCAACAGTCCAGATTTTCAACAAGATATAAAAAGGAGTTTCAGATTTTTCTAGTATTAGATTATTCAACATCGAACATGTTATGGGCCACGATGATTCGTTTTTTTACTTTATTTTTTCCAATTTTATGAAGACCATCAATCTTCAGGATCCATCATTTTCAGAAATATTGGTTAGTTGGTGGAATCGAATGGGATTATCAATTATGTGTTAGACTTGTTGCTGATCACTAACGGATTGTAGATGATAATAAGAGGACAAAACGCTTCCTTTTAACCACATAAAAAAAGGGTTAGCTCCAAATTTCTTATGAGATCGAACCAACGTATCGTCTTTTTGTGAAAGAGTAAGCAGCTAATCGTGCTTAGGAGCAATACCTTTGAAGGGACAAACAAAGAACAAACATGACATAAAGAGAGTACGTAAGTTATTTTATAATTCAAAACAACAGGTTAATTCTGATGAGCACGTGAGAGAAAACTGCAGTTGCAAACACAGATCAAGTTCATTGCACTGTTCAAAGAAAGAGCCATCGAATGGACGGGCATGAATTCCTATCCGTGCAAGGGAATGGACTTGGTGGTTAGTGGTGTTGGTACTTTCGGACCACGTGATCTTCTTTCTGGGTTGGTTTAGATCTCTATAAAGATACTCAGTATCTAACAGTAGTCCCCTCTCCAGAGGTCCCTACCCTTGCCTTTTCTCTTTGCAGCACCTCTCTCTCGCACACAAATTCGTCCATTCTGTGACTTTCATCATCTAGAAACATATAACTTTAACAACTTTAGATGCATCATCTATCCACTTTTTGGCAAAACGTTTAATTAGTCGAAGATCAGTACTGTCAGACATGTGCAAATTCAGGTTTTGTCCGCTGTAGAAGATTGTTTATTAGTTACTTAGAATCTTCATCTTCTGTTTTCCTTAGCTATGAAGTTAAATAATTAGCTAGGTTCCACTAGAAGCCAAATGGACTTAACAACTTTAGATCTTCAGTTAGTGTGATCTTTGGAGTTCAACTTGAACTACAATCGACTGCATGAAATTAGCATGCATGCTTTGTTTGATAGCATCGAATTATGTGCATAAATTATTTAATCTAAACTATTAAAAATTTTACAAAAGATATAAATTACCTTAAAATTTTAATGAAATTTAAAAATATTTAATATTTTTCAATTTATAATTTAACCCTTAATTTTAAAATTAATAATAGTTTATAAAAATAACTCTTTTTTCAACGAAATTTAATAGCAAAATTTAAATTTTTTTACTCTATGATATTATTATTAAATTTTACTTATTATGAGATAAATTTAGAAACGTCAAAATCTTAAGAATGAATCAAAACCTTTAACCTTCAATTTTGCTATCCCAGGCTAAGGATATATCCAAATAGCTTGAGATACTAAAATGTTCACAATTAGGAACATATGATAAATTCTTGATCATAATAAACTTCTAATAGTCACTTTTCCATATATGTTAATTAGGTTCCTGGCGCATTTGCACTTCATAGTATATGTTAATTAGGTTTCATATTTTTCAAATTTCGAAATACAATTTAAAATTTTAAAATTAAATTGTAGTTTGTCTTAAAAAATCAATTTTGTACAAAAATAAACAATTAATTGAATTTACTAATATAAATATAAAAATTAGGAGTCATATTCAATTAATTTGCTAGTAATATTTTATTAAAATTATAAATTAAAAATAAACATTTATTTTGTTTAACCTAATCAAAATAATATAAATACTTAATATTTTATGTGTGTCGTTTAATTTATTTCCTACTATAATTAGTAATACATCTGAATAAGGATCGAAGCGTAAAATTTTAGTTAATATTAATTAATTTAATTTTTAAATTTTGTTAAACATCATATTATACTTTGCAAGAAGTTCTAAGAATTTATTTAACTTGCTTTTCTTTTAATAAATTGTCAGCCCTCACAACAAATACATCCAAATCAATAATGAAAATCAATGTATTAAAAATTGGACCGGAAGTTAAACTGTAAGACAAAAATTTAAGGTTTAAAAGTTTAACTGATATTAGACCGTCATAAAACTAGTTTAAAATTGGACAAATTAAAGAATTTAAAAAATAATTGAAGAAGACTATCCTTACTTATAAAAAATTTTAAAGTTTAATTAACAAAATAGATCATCATTATCATCACATCCAATTCAAAGTCTCGTAATAAAGCTAATTCTGGGGAAGTCTTATAATACGCAGCCTTACCTCTACATAGTATAAAGGTTGTTTTCGGTAGATTCACATGTAGATGCGACAATAAAAAAATAATGTAGGTTAAAAAGTAAATAATTAAAACTGGCACCCTAAATCATTAAGTAAATAAAATCACAATAAATGCATAACTAAATAAAAATAAAATATAACTCAAACGATAAGAGAACAATAAAGCAGCAAAAAACTCGACTTTGAATCATACAAAACATGAAAATGTAGAAACATAAAATGTCTTAACTATAAGATCATTAAGCATAAAAATTCATTCTTGACATAAACCCAACAATATCATAAGCAAAGAGATCAACATAATAAAGTGCAGAAAGCATTAAACACTATATCAAATAAAGAAGCTAATATCATCAGCATAAAAAATTCTAAAGAACAGAAATTTCAGAAAACTCAACAAGCATAGAAAATATCAAAGCAGAAAAGATTGATTAATCAAGAACCATACTTAAAACAAAGAAGTTGCGAAGAAGGAAGAGAGAGTAAGAGCGTCAAGAAAAAGGGAGAGCAATATAGAGAAACTTACATGTTGAATACTAATATTAATAACAAAACAATAAAAACTTTAGTCAGTCGACACTTTGCGATCTACCATTTTATAATCAACGACTACAAAGAAAGTTTCCAAATTTAAAAATAAATTATAATTTATTTTAATTTATAAAAACTGATTAGTTTAAAAAAAATTGATCGATCAATTAATAAACTAATTAATTTTTAACAAAGATTAGTAAATTAAATTGAATATAAAAATTAATTAATTTAAAATTTTAGCTGTTAGTTAAAATTTTAAAGTATTAAAAAAAATAGAAAGAGAATCCAAATTTTTGTGAAAGTATTGGAAGTCAGGCCCCTACTAGTTTACCTTCTCAATGGCATATATTGACTCGTAGCAGCTAGAGAATATGCTATGACCACCCATTTTCCTTCTCTTTTTCACTCCCTTTCTCTCTTGTTAGGTAAAAGACCTAACAATCACTGTTCTGGCAAGTGGGAAGGTATGTTCAGTTGTTTTCATGAAGTTTCCTGATACTTTTGCGTAAAATAATGAGCTACACAAAGAAGGATCTAGCTTGTAATTTGGTATATGGCAAACAGCTAGCTAACCAATGATCAATAGGTCTAGATTATAAACATATATTTATATAGAGATAGAGGTTCAATAGGATATAGATTTATGATCTAGTTCAAATAAATGCATGACCCACATGCATATTAAGTAACATATTCGAGAATTCGAATAAGTTGAGCGAGAAGTGTAGTTAGATAAAATTCGATTCAACCTAATTGGTTAAATAAATTAAATTTAAATAAAATAATTTCGATCCGAACTATAAAATTCGAATACAAATTGAATTCCAAGTTAAAAAATTTCAACCCTAGTCAAAATGTCAAAGTCTACGTACCCGTAAGATCTCTAGGTCAAAGATTTTCCTTTGAAACATCAAATTTCCTGGTCTAAACATCAACTCCCAACCAGTTTCATTTCTGAAATTCTGAGCCTTCGTTTATACCAAATCATAAATATACCCCCCCGGTCGAAAACTCACATTATTTAACTTATTGTTTTAAAATTTGGACCGGTCATTGAATCGGAGGTCTTATTGGTCATCAGTTTGATCGAACCGATGTGACGTCATAATTATACAATAATTATATTTAATTATATATAATATTAAAAATATTAAAAAATATCAAAAAAATTGTCAAACCGACCGATCCGTTTAACTAGTATCTGTAAAACATTAGTAACGCATTTATTGAAACAATAACCACAAGATCTAAAGAAAGTTTTTATTAGAACACAAGATCTAAAGAGATTTAGTTTATCAAAATTAATCAAATTTATTAGATATCATTGCAAGAATCGATTAAAAGAACAATTATTAGAATTTTTTAATTCATGAATCAAACTCTATTTATCTCTTTTGTTTTATTAGATAAGTTGTCTATATCTTCCAAGACAAACAATTAGATCATTAATATTAAAAACTCGATATGGTTTATATTAAACATTGTGAGATATCATATACAAAATTGCTTCCAAATTATTCAATGAGAGACCAAAATCCCGGAAAGTGAAGAATTTCGAGGTTGGTGTTCTCCTTCTTTTCTGGTTTGAATGATCAATATGGATGCCTTGATTCATCAGAATTCCTCCAAACCTAAAACATAATCCTTAAAAATGTATCTTCATCATTACCTAATCTTTACATGAACAACCAAGGTCTGTGTTATTTTGTGATTAGATTGCAGAAATTCACCCAACTTGATCCATCTTGGCCATTAGATCACGAGGTCCAACGCTCCGAAAACACCCACCCCCCCATCAGAGTTTGGCACCACGAAATAGACCCACAAGAATAAGCAAGTCTGTGGGTGGGGCTTGGAATCATATATTATCTTGATGATGATGATCAATCCATGACCAACCAGACAGACGTATTAAAAGTTTAAAACATGTGGGAAAGTGAAGCCGTCCGTTTTAGTTTCAAGTTATATATATATATAAGATTATTATTAAATAATGACTATATAATTGAAAAATATTAAGAATTGTAAGAAGAAAAAACCTTCATGAATACAAAAAAATTTGGTTCCCGCAAGATCATGTGTGCTTTGCGTATCTTTGAACGATCCTACGTTCCTGTCATCACAACGACCTATCGTTTCTCGTTTGTTCTCATGCAAATTTCGACCCCCTTCCACTATATAATGTGTCTAAACCTTTCTTTGGCTCTCCATCTGCCTTAGCCATAAGCTTTACTTACAGCTCTACCACCATAATCTTCTTCTTCTTCTTCTTCTTGTAATCATCTAATCTTCTTAAGAGTAGACAGATACAGATAAAGTAACAAAAATGTCTCAGGGTGTTACAGTCCCAGCTTATTTCTTGGTCATTCTATTCGTAACACGTTTACTGACCACAGCAGGAAGATCCAAGCCATGGTCGAGTTCTCTACCTTCTAAGCTCCAAACACTTGACTTCGCAGAGAAGCTTCGTGCCGACCCAGAATCCATCGAATTAGCCTCTAGCGACTACGGTAATATTGTCCATCGAAAGCCAGCTGCTGTTTTTTATCCTTCCTCCACGGACGACATAGTCAGCCTGATCAAGTTCGCGCACGACAATTACTCTACTCCCTTTAGCATTGCTGCTCGTGGTCGTGGGCACTCGGTCCGAGGACAGGCCACGGCGCCGAATGGCGTCGTAGTGGACATGATGAGTCTCAGGAAAAGTAAGAACGGGACTGGTATTAGAGTCACAAAGAGCCCATCTTTGGGTTCTTACGTTGACGTTGGAGGGGAGCAACTATGGATCGATGTCTTACATGCGACATTGGAACATGGCCTTGCACCGGTTTCTTGGACCGATTACTTGTACCTGAGCGTTGGAGGTACACTCTCTAATGCTGGAATCAGCGGGCAATCCTTTCGCTATGGGCCTCAGATCAGCAACATTCATGAAATGGATATTATCACAGGTGTGCATCCACAGGTTTTTCTTTAGCAATTAATAGAGTCACTTCTTGTAGGAAAAGCCAATTCTGATTCGTGTTTGCTTTGAAACAGGAAAAGGAGAGCTTGTCACTTGCTCTGCGAAGAAGAATTCTGAACTGTTTTATGCTGTTCTAGGTGGTTTAGGCCAGTTTGGTATCATTACCAGAGCAAGAATTCCTTTACAACCAGCACCAAAGAGGGTATTAACGAATCACCTTGACTTGATGTCATGAAACATTTAATCAATTCAAGGTCATCCTCACCCCTATAAGGTCTGATTCAACTGTTTTTGCTTTCAGGTCAAGTGGGTTCGAATGCTTTACAGTGATTTCTCTACTTTCACAACAGACCAAGAAAGACTGATTTCAGTGAATGGAAGGAGACAAAGTAATGCACTTGATTACGTGGAAGGTTCACTTCTCATAGACCAAGGTCCTCCAAATAACTGGAGATCCTCCTTTCCGTCCTCTGATATCCCAAAGATAATGTCCCTAGTAAACCAACACGGCATTATCTACTGTCTGGAAGTTGTCAAGTACTATGATGATCATACTCAACATACCGTAGACAAGGTATGTGGTTAATACTCGACATCATCGTCATTCCTGTTATGAAACATGTTCAAAGAGTTAACCTTTCGTATCATTCTCTTGTAGGAACTCCAAGAACTGCTCAAGGGGTTAAGTTTCAATGCTGGATTTACGTTTCAGAGAGACGTTTCCTTCGTCCAATTCTTAGACAGAGTTCGAAGTGAAGAGCTAAAGCTTCACTCCCAGGGTCTGTGGGAAGTTCCTCACCCATGGCTAAACCTCTTCTTACCAAAATCTCGTATCTCCGATTTCAATTCAGGTGTCTTCAGGGAAATTGTTCTAAAACGAAACATTACCACGGGACTTGTCCTTGTATATCCTATGAATCGAAACGAGTAAGTGAAGCTATACTCTTTCTTGCCAGATAAACCTTTCTATGGTTCTGAACTTGGATCATTTGATTCTATGAAAGCAACCCATTAACGTTAACGCTCCGAATTTCTGCAGATGGGATGAAAGGACTTCCGCTGTTATTCCAGAAGAAGACGTTTTCTATACCGTGGGGTTTCTGCATTCAAGTGGTTTCGATGGCTGGCAAGCTTTTGATGATCAAAATAGAGAGGTCTTAGACTTCTGTGACAAAGCTGGTATTGAGATTAAGCAATACTTTCCCCATTACAAAACAAGAGAAGATTGGAGCAACCATTTTGGCTCCAAATGGAGCATGTTTCAAGCTAGAAAAGCTCGGTTTGACCCGAAAAGGATGCTATCTCCAGGACAAATGATTTTTCAGTGACATTTAAAGATGACAAGTTTTGCAGATGTATGATCATAGAAGCT
Source organism: Erythroxylum orinocense (assembly GCA_025531955.1). Classification (NCBI taxonomy): domain Eukaryota; kingdom Viridiplantae; phylum Streptophyta; class Magnoliopsida; order Malpighiales; family Erythroxylaceae; genus Erythroxylum; species Erythroxylum orinocense. The sequence continues at coordinate 2,797,398 of JANZLX010000008.1, read as the reverse complement.
AGTAAATGAGGATTCATGAAGACACCAAAATGGTCTACCACCATTTACGAGTACAATTGTGTATACTCCGACATATGTACTTAGAAGTTGAAACAAGTGTAGCCCCTGGAGACAAAAATTCCAAAATTGAATTATGAATTTTTGTTTTTTCATATAATTATCAATTTCTTTCATAAAATATCTAAATAAAAATAAACAATATATGGGCCCTGTTTGGCAATCAGCTGATTGCATTAGCTGATAACTGATAGCTAATTCTATCAACTGATTGCATTAGCTGTTTATCATTTAATGTTTGGTAAAATTACCTGTTTAGTATTAGCTGTTTATGTGTAAAATGACTTATGAGGACATGACTTTAAAAAATATAATAATATGAATATTATATATTTTAGTATTTCGTTGAATATTCTTATAAGAATTTAGATTTTAGATATTAAATTTAAAAAATTTAAATTTTATCTAATTTATTTTTTAATTTTAATTTTTATATTTAAAAATTATCATTTAATATTGTATAATATAATTTAGTTATCACATAAGAGCACATAAGCCTCCATCAAAATCTCAAGAAATCTCCACCATACACGTAAATCTATGTTATGAAATTTCCATTATATCACACACCTATCGTATTACCTCTTTATCTTTTACTTATCTTTTTCATCATTTATTATGTTAAGAAATTCCAAACGTTTTTCGTCACTTATTGGTTCCTTTTTTTCTCTATCTCTCTCTCGTCGCCCCCCAAAGGCTCAAACCCTCTCCTTTTTATTGTAGATTTAGATCAGGGCAAGCTTTTTATTGTTGGGATTTCATGGGAGACATCTGAGGATAAGCTCAAAGAGTACTTCTCCCAGTACGGCAACATTCTTCAGGCCATGGTCGTGAGAGACAAGACCACTGGTAGACCCAAAGGCTTTGGCTTTGTCGTGTTTTTAGATCCCTCTATACTCGATAGGGTTCTTCTTATAGGACGATTGATCTGGTTAAGAAGAAGAGTGGAGAGAAAACAAGAGAGTCTTCTAGAGAAAACAAGAAGGACGAACGAGAAATAGAGAATTCTAGGTGACTCCAACTTATTGAATTTTGGCTGATTGGGTTGAATCAGCCACCCAATCAGTCAATTACCAAACAAGATTAATAGTCAAACAACTAATTTTTGGTCAATCAGCCAAATTTTGGTTGATCAGCTATCCTCCAAACACAGCGTATGTCTCATTTCGTAAGGAACCTCAAAGTGGCTCTATTTTATTATGTTCCATCCATAGCCCAATTCTATTCATTTAATATCCCCTTTGATGTCATTGACATAAGCTTTTTTAGTATCACAACTTCTTCTACCTATCTTGTATACTGTCCTTTTCTTTCATTCTGTGTTGGAATAAAAACTTATTAATAGACGAAATCTTACGAAAATTTTTCTTCTTCATATTCTTAGAAGAAAATAAATATTTCTTTTCTCAATGCGAATTTGGCACAACATGATAAATGTATATTCTATTTAATTTCTATTTAGATTGAGAATTATTTTAATATTTAGTATTTAGAATTATTACTAATAGTTAGAATTATTCAAATTTAGTTAGAATTTTAAAAATTGAAAAACAATTATATATAGTATATAATTCTATATAGTGAAGGGATGCTTTGGGTTCTTACAAAAAGAAAAGAGAATATATATATATATATATATATATAACATTGTTAAAAAATATATTTTAATATATATATATATATATTATTTTATATTAAATAATAGTATTGTTATATATATATATAATAACAAATATATATATCACTAATTATTATTAATTATAATATATTTAACACCAATAAAAAAATTTGTGTTTTTATAATATAATTAATTAACTAACTAATTAACTAATTTTGACTTAATTGTTGATAATTATAATATAATAAATGAATTAATTCATTAAATTATAATTTATTTAAAAATTAATATAATCAATAGCATAATTAATATTTTGTAAGGTTTACTAATTAGCTCATATATTTTGTCATTTTAATTAATTTTAATTTATATATAATTAATTTTCTAATTACATTATAATTAATAAATTGACATGAACTTCATTATATATATTTATATATTTATGTTACTATTCCTTTTTCA
>JANZLX010000008.1:2754464-2769460 GCA_025531955.1 Erythroxylum orinocense | reverse complement strand
GTAATATATGTGTGTGGGTTTGAGTTACTAAATACAATAACTATCAGTGTGATGTTTGATTTTGTTTGTTCTGTCTTGGGTGGCATCCATGTATCCTCCCAGGGGGTATTTGGGTGTTACATTATATATATATATATATAGATATATATACACTTTTTAAAATATCTTCATATCATATTTTAAAAAAAAACAACTACATCACTTTTTTTATTGTCACGTCTGTATGTTGGTCTACCGGAAACAACCTCTCTACTATGTAGGAGTAAGGCTGCGTACTATCAGACGTCCCCAACCTTCGTTTCACTGCGGGACTTCGAACTGAGTGTGATGATGATGAACTGATTAAACATAACTAAACTACGTCTTTTTCAGGACCGAAATCCCTAAATCAAAATCTCTACCCTTTGTTCTCATATGAAACTCAATTTGTTTTCGAATTGCACCAAGCTCCGTAGTTCTTTCTTGCATCGCAGTGTACCAGCCTCAATTTTTTCTCGCATCAAACTTGCTGCCAATCACTAAATCCCTAAATCAAACTTGCTTAACAGATTATTCTCACACTAGCACAGCGATGCGAGAACGAATTAGGAACAACATAGATCTTGTGCAAGAACGAAGGGCAACGACTTCGATTTAGAGATTTTAGTCCCAAAAGTGACATAATTTAGTTATATTTAATCAGTTAGTTTAATTAAATGACATAATTTAGTTAATCGTAATTAGTTAGTTTAATTAGGTATGACATGTATAAGTGTTTAAGGTTTTAGGAACATGTGGCAAGTCATGTTAGCAAAATTAACAGAGATACTAACGACGAGCTGAAATTGAAAAAAATTAAAAGTGTAAATATTTAACTGTCACTTTTTAAAATTCGGATTATAATTACAAAATTGAGTGAAGTTTGAGATTTTTTTGTAATTAACCCTTAATCCCAAGAAAACAACAGCAATTCAGCTAAAGCCATCCTTATTGTATCATAATCATAGGAAAAGAATAGAAATTAAAGATATTTTCTAACTCCTTACAAGAGCATATCCTATCTAATAACAGTAACCGGACTATAATAAGTGACGTAATGAAATCTGGTGTCCAATGTAATGGAAATCGCAAAGAATAATGTGTAATCCCATTGGAATACAAAAGGTAGAAGGATTTGTACGTGATGCAATATATGACAACTATGGAATGAATGGTGATGTAATATAATATCTTCTTTACTTTTATACCAAACATTACCAAAGTGTCATATACACGAGTCCGAATCTGATTCATAGTTCTCTTTTGCAGCCTGTATCTCAAGCCTCCATCTTCTTTTCATCTTCTCTATGAACTCCTGAGCTCTTGCATCCACTCCATATAACTGCATTGCAACTGATTCATTCTTCTCATTGAAAGTACCTTTCATTTTGTCGCCAACAGCACAGTTATTATCATAATCTTCCACTGCATCCTCCCAGGAATTGTTAGAGTCAGTAACTTCAACTTCAACAGTGACGTCCGTGATGAAGAAAAATCCTTCTACCTTGAACACTCACACGCAAACATATGACCATGGTTGTCCAATTAAATACATTTTCCCACTTCACGTACAAAATCAGTCATCTAGTCCTTTGTCTTCTGCATTAAACTTTAATAGGCAGAGGAAAATTTTCGAGTTCCCTCAATAAGATGCTAGTTATAAAGTAAGTGATTAGCACATTCAATTGTTGTGGGAGTTGCATTGACTGTGGAGATTTTTGGATGAAATGAAATATGTCAGGCTGTCTATTTGTGATCTAGACTGGCATCTGTTTTCCAGCAACTACTATTTTAACGGATGATGAGTGGTGTCTGAATTTTGTCTGTACAAGTGTGTAAGGACATTCTTATCTTCCTTCCTTGAGAGGGTAATGTTCTTGTCAGGATCCTATTTGGATCAATTATTCAGCACTCTGATTTTGTTTTCATTTAAATTCTTATCAAAGACAGGCTGCTAAATTTGATATTTTAATTGAAGTTTGAGATTCTGGAAATCTACTATGTTCTACCTGCCTGATCTCCACTGCTTCATATTACAGACCCATCATTGACAGTATCTTCCTTCTGTTTTCTCTTCTTTTTCTTATAATAACTGTTGCATTTCTGTCTTGCAGATACTGACTGGGGGAACACTTCTTTCTAGAAACAAGGAGTACATTGTATTTTATAGGGGAAATGACTTCTTGCCACCTGCTGTTCGGGAAAAACTGAGAGAGAGGCGGCAAGTTAGTTACCTCAAACATGATGAGGAGGAGGAAGCTCGGCATGTGGCATCAACTTTTATCGATTCTACATCTAATACTACTGTGGGCTCATTGGTTGCTGGCACCCTTGCTGAAACTATAGCAGCAAACTCTAGGTGGGGGAATCAACCAAGACGTGAAGATGTGAAGGAGATGATGAGAGAATCAGCTTCAGCCAGGCGAGCCTCATTAATCAAACGTCTTGAGAATAAACTAGCTATTGTAAGTAAAAGTTATCTGAAATAAAGAGATTCTATGATATTTGCAAACCTTCTCGAGCACTTTTTGATAATAGAATATATAGGCGAAAGGGAAAGTCACAATTGCTGAGAAGTCGCTAGCAAAACTACAGCAATCTCTGCAACCAACTGAACTGCCAACTGATCTAGAGACCTTAACTGATGAGGAGAGGTTCCTGTTTCGCAAGATTGGTCTTAGTATGAAACCATACCTTCTCCTCGGTAAGTATGTATGGCCACCTTGATTCTAGACTTGGTGATTTTAAAAGGAAGTGTTGGTTATGCTTATGTTTTCTGTTGCAGGCCGGCGAGGACTCTATGGTGGTACCATAGAAAATATGCATTTACACTGGAAGTATCGTGAATTGGTGAAGATAATTGTTAAACGGAAAAGTTCTGCACAAGTAAAGCACATTGCTATTTCATTGGAGTCTGAGAGTGGTGGAGTTTTAGTATCAGTAGATAGAACTATGAAAGGTCATGCTATTATTGTCTATCGTGGAAAGAATTACATGCGGCCTTCTGAAATGAGGCCGAAAAATTTACTAACGAAAAGGCAGGCTTTGGCCAGGTCAATTGAACTTCAGAGACGAGAGGTAACATTAAGATAGAGGTTTATGCACCTTTATGTGAATTAAGATGCGTCATCTTTCTTTTAACCCCAATTTTTTATTTACAGGCATTGAAGCACCATATCGTAGATTTACAGGAGAAAATTGAATTGCTCAAGTCTGAACAGGTATGACATTGCTTTTTGTCGTGTATTCCATTATGACCGAAAATTGCATAAGCTATGCTGTTTGTTTACTTAATTTTTATTTCAGGAAGAGACGATTTATTTAGATAAATACTCTATGTTGGATGATTCTTCTCTTTCTGATGGTGATGATGAAGAGGTAAATGAAAATGAACTCTTGCAATCTTTCAAGCATGAGCCATGTAGATTGTTGCATCTGAGCTTGACAACATATTGCATTAATCTTTTTGTTTGGACATTAATTTCAACTCAAAGCTACCTTTAAATCGTTAATCTATTCGCATTTTGAAACTTTATGCGGATGATTGTGTGCTAGTAATCTAACAAGCGTACACAGTGCTTCACACGGATCCTTTTCTAGGGATTGAGTTCAATTCTGGTATTACATGCAAAACAATGATCCTCCACTTCAGCCTTTGCCCTGTATGCAATTGGACTTACCTTCTCCATGCTTAATTAACATTGTGTGCGTTGCATGATAGACATAGCATTTATGGTAGATGAATTAACAAATTGCTATACTCCAACACAGCAGCAGGAAGCAGAGGGAACATATCTTGAAGAATACGACAGCTGCAACGAAGACGCTGATGACCAAGACTAGAATTCAATTCAACTGACAGCATGAAGAAGGCGATATGAGCATGTTGCATGGCAGCATTATGTGCATCAGGCTCACAGGGCGGTATCTATATCAATGAGGATAATCTTAAGCACGGGATGGTGTCACTGCCTGCACTTCTACAGTGTAAGCACAAATGTCTAACGAACAAATCCATTATCCGATTCTGACCCGATTCGAGGCATGACAGGTTTTCACTGTCCTCTTTTAGCTTTGATGAATGGATTGAATTGAAGCGAAGGGTAGAATTGGTGTCCTTGTTGCATATGTTAGTCAAGTTAATTTTCCTTCTGAAAATATGCAGAGTTGGGACTAGGGACTCTCAGAGCATTACAGAGAAATGCCTTCTGCGGCCAACCAACTTTTATTACAATGGTTTAGGAGTTGCTAATGTTGCTCATACCTCAAACACCATTTTCTTTATATAGTGAACAGGCACTACGGATGAAAGATCAATCTTTTAAGTCAAGGCTTGATCCCTGTATATTGCAGATAAAAGGAATTATGAGGAATTTATAGGATGTTTGGTTCACCTGTTTGAACAGATAAGGAATGAAATAATTATTCTTAGAAATAGAATGGATTAGGAATATATTGAAATGGATATTATTTAATTTGGTTTATTCCTAAAAATTTCTAATGATGATATATGTTAGTGTTTGACTTGAAAACGTAACTTTGAAATGACAAAGGAATAAGTAACAAAAAGATCAAAGTATTCATTATACTCTCTACTAACTATAATAATAATAATAATAATAAGGAATAAAAGAAGGAGAAAGGTTGTTTTTACTTATTTTACGTTTTACGGAATAAGTAAAGATAAGAGAGAGGTATCTTTAACTATTCTTCAAAATATAGAAATAATTAAACCTGAGATTAGTTATACTGTATGTTATTTTTTAACCAAATAAATGAATAATCATTCGTTAAGAATACATCGGTAATAGAATAGCTATTTCACTCAGGTCATTTAGTGTTATCAAGAAAAGAAAGATGAAAGATCAAACTACCGTTATTATCAATTTGATCTTTTTAAAACAAGGCCATTGAAGAAGAAAAATCAGAAACAAAAGTCAAACTGAACTATTTTTCTGCAAATAAAAAAAAGGGCAATATTCAAAAACTTGTGATTGTATACTTTTCACTCTGCGCAGTATGGGAAACCATGTAATGCGCAATATTCAAAAACTTGTGATTGTATACTTTTCACTCTGCAACTACACAGTTTGGGAAACCATTTAATGCGGATTTGAAAAAAAAAATCTCAAGAGTAATTAAATAATAAAAATAGAAGTTTAGAAAATGTCTCCAAATTTCCCTGAAAATGTTGACTTTTTATTTTAGTTTTTGATTTTTTTAAGCAAAATTATGTTCTTTGATCAAATAGATGCATACTAAGTTGGAGTTTGATATAATTTAATTTGATTTGAAGTAAATAGATTAAGTTTTAAATTGAATTTAAATTTTAAATACATCCGGTTTGATTTTTTATTTTATTTGTTTTAAAAATTATCAAGTTATTATATACTTTTTTATGTATTATTCTTTAAATTTTAATATAATGATATTTAAATTATAATAAACAGAAATATAATTAATTTAATAGTTAATAATATTATAAAAAGATAAACATAACTTTTCAAATTTATATAAATTAAAATTAAAAAAAGTCAAACTAGAAGAATATAATGTAATTGACCCTAAAACGAATGCCGGAGGATAGGTGACGCTGAAGATAATAGTCTCCATACACATTCATTAAATCGTAGTAGTTAGCATCAAAATATGTTCAGACTTGCCTCTTTGTGTGCGTAAGTGAAAGGGAGAGCCTCTTATGAGAGCTTCTAATGTTCAATTTTATTCAAATCTAAGTTATTGTTCACATGTGCTTCCTCCCTCTTTCTTCCTTCTTCCTTCTTCCTTCTTCCTTCCAGTGGCTTTCCGTTGAAGAAGGTCTCAATCAAGAAAGCAGGTTTAGAGTAGGGCCAAACTTCAACTAAAGTAAAAGAGTGGGGACCTCAGAAGTAGAAAGCTGCGTTATACCAAATCAAGTTTCAACGTACGAAATCATCTCTAATGATTTTGCTATTCTGTCTTATCTTTTTTTTTCTTTTCTTACTGGATGTCTCAATTACGAGAAAATACTTTTAAGTCATTTACATCTAGATTAATCCTCACTTCAGCTGAATAGTTCTCTTATAAGAAGTAAAACTCTGGCTCTAAATTTTAAACGACTGTATACATGAGGATGGTTTCAATCCACGACCTCACCTACGACCTTTCTTATCTTACGCACATACTTATATGAGTTTTATATAAAAAAAATATAGCAAAAGTAAAACAGGTTATCTGTTATCCACGAAACATTGATTTTTATTTATATTATATCTAATTTTGTTTTTAAAGTATTCATTAAATAAATAAATCATATTTAAAAAAGCACCAATACTTCAGCGTCCTCATTTCGAGTATGATTCTTGATTAATCAGTCTCTTTTGTTTTAGTGTTTTCTAGGTTATGTTGGATTTTTTGGAATTCCTGGTCTTTATAATTTTTTACTTTTTATATTAAATTTTTTGTTTGATTTAGTGTTTAATATTTTCTGAGTTTTAGTATGTTAATCTCTTTGTATCTGATGTCGTTGGGTTTATATCAAGATTGAATTTTTATACTTAATGATCTTATAGTTTCAGACGTTTTATGTTTCTATATGTTTTTTTTCTTCTGAGTTTTTGAGTTTTCTATGATTCAAAGTCGAGTTCTTTAATACTTTTATTACTCTGATATCATCCAGGTATTGATATTTTTCTAAAGATAAAGAGATTCGTTATATTTTAGTTTTAAAATATTTTTTAAAAATTTGAGTTATATTTTATTTTTATTTATTTATGTATTTATTGTAATTTTATTTACATAATGATTTAGTGTGCTAATTTTATTTATTTATTCTTTTAATCTGCATCATTCTTTTATTGTCACATTTACATGTGGGTCTATCGAAAATAACCTCTTTATTATGTAAGGATAAAATGACGTACTATCAAACTTCTTCAAATCTTACTTTATTATAAGATAGACTGGGTAAGATGACGACGAAGATGATAATTTATTCCACAAAACTCGGTAATTCGCACATGAACCTCCTCAACTCTTTATCAAACATGATTTCTCTTCGGGTCCTAAAACTTTGCAACACCTTCACCTCCTTTACTTTTACAGTAATGTTAAAAGTGGACTGTGAAATTAACGAAAGAAATAGAATATAGAATAAAGTCTAATATTTTGAGCCATTTAAATTAAATTTTAATATTTTAAAAATATTTTAAATAGATTTTAAATAAAAATTAATTTAGTTAACTTTTTATTAATTAAAGTCATATTAAAATTAAGATGACATTACTGAAGTCATGGAATGTAAAATAGTGACAATAGAATACACTTTTTAATTGATTTTTAAAAATAAATTAGGTAATAATTGGATTTATTTTTTATTTAAGAATATAAAATATTATCGTCTTCACCAATTTTAAAATCTATTCTAAATTTTTTGAATTTTTAAAAATATTATAATTCAGGTTATATTTTATTATAAATATTAAAATTGGGCAAAAGTAAAAAGTTAATATAACATTAAGTAAAAAATGATTTATCACTGCACGTAAGTAAGGATGATTTACAATATGACTTTTTTTTTTATGTCTGGTCTGCCCATAGGTTGATTAGCTCGATCTATTCTTATTTTTAAAAATTTTTATTCTCTGCAACTTAATTAGGTCAAACTATTTTAATTCATGATCCGATTAATCTAGACTAAAATCGAACGAGTTGAAAAAGCTCTCCTTAAATTAACATCCCTACATGTAAGGAAAGAAGATGTAGAGAAAGTAGGGGGAAAAAACTAATAAGGACTTAGAACTGGACAACACCTAAATTGACCCGTTAACGGCTAAATTTTGGAGGGTATTTTTAGGCCTTAAGCTAGTCTGATCCTTGAGATACCACCATATATTTTTAAAAGTGGATTTATGCATAGTGACCGAAATGCTCTCTTCTTCATAGACGCGAGCTATGTTCTTAAATTCTTTAGTGTTGGGAATTCATGAATTACTTTTTCGTAACTGAGTCGTAGTAATTCGGCATATTTATCAGGAAAGCAATCAGAGTGCGGACTGACTTGCACATGATACAGCACAGTTCTCCTCAAGGATTATTACTTTTGAACACTACCTAAGAGATGCATATCTATTCTGTTAGAATATGAGTCGAAGGTCTGTCACCCGAATGTCACCATGTAATTTTTAACATTTATTTTCCTAAAAAAAAAAGACCTAAATTGTCCGTATTCAATAAAGACGTCACGATTCACGAGATTGTGGTTCTAATTAAGTCGTTCATATTCAGGTATAACATTCTATTTTAAAGCATATTATAATAACTACTAAGGTACTTTTAGTTCCTAATACTGTAGCAGTGGGATTTGGGAATCTAACTTTTTGTTAGACAAAGACAAAAGTTTGAAGAAAACAGAAGAAGCATATCACTAAATTTACAACAAAAACTAATAATAGTAATAATGAAATTGACGAATAAACGATTCTAACTAAAATTTTAATTTTTTAAAAAGAATTATAATATGTTAATTAAATATGAAAGAGACTTTTAATTTAAAGATATCTAAAATTTTTAAAAACTTTTTTTTAAAGAAACGAATTCATTAAAGGAAGAAACCAAGAAAAAAGAAGTAACTAAATCCAAAGTCAACAGGCTTTATCCAATATACCCAAACCTAAGCTTCCTCAAAATTGGTTATATAAGAAGGAAAATTAGAATAAAGAATTGAAATAATACTACTTGAGATACTATTCCAATTAAGTCAGTTTGCAAGAAACATAGCTATCCTTGCTAATAAATCAGAGGCTTTATTAGACAAATGTTTGAAGTGAGTCTTAAGCTCAAGACCAATGTTTTGAAACCTAAATCGGTCATCGAATCGGAGACTTTACTGATCACCGGTTCATTTTTTTGATATTTTTAATATTATCTATAATTAAATATAATTATTGCATAATTATGATGTTGAACCGATGTGACGTCATAATTATATTTAATTATATATAATATTAAAAATACCAAAAAAATAAAAAAATTGTCTGACCGGACCGATAAGACGGTCAATTAACTGGTTTTCATCGGCTCAAACTGGTTCAATTCAAGACCGAATTTTTAGGGTTAATCGGACCGAATAACTGACCGGTCATCGATCAAACCGATCAGACCAACCAGTCTGATCCGATTTTTAAATCAATGCTCAAGACACTCAACAAACACTAAACCAACCTCTGATAAGTTACTAAACCAAGCTCTAACAAGTTGCAGGAAGAATCATTAATTGAATCCGCTATTAATTAAATATGTGTTTTTTATTTTTAAAAAAGTTTAACAATTATTTACTATTATTTTTAGTAATGATTTGTAAAGTAGAAGAAAACAAGCATATCACTAAATTTAGAAAAAAATTATATTAATATATACTAAATTTAAATTGATTAATTGTAATATGATAAAGTCTAAATTTAAAACTCATATATCAAAAAATTGTTATAACTTTTAACTCACATACCCAGAACTACAACACAAAGTAAGAAATTTGTTAAGTTACAGAATTTAAAAGAGTCTAGTAATACGTAATTTACTTTTAATTAATAAAGAGATTGTTTACTTAAATTGTTAAAAATAAAAATAAAAATAAAAAGTAAGATTACATATTAATTTTGATCTTTTGAAAAATGTTTGGCCTGTTAGATTCTGGATGTTTAAATTTTCTTCAAAGATTAAAGAAAAGAGGAAGCATACACGCCGCGTTCCTTTGCCTTGACTATTTTCAAAACCGCATGAGAGTCGACTTTGACCTTTACTTTTCAAGGATTCCATGGCTGGCTGTGACCTATTCCCTCTAACACTCCCTCTCTCTATCTACTTTTCTCCTCTACTTTTCATACTCATAGACGTTGGTGGGTCCTCTGTCTTCCTGTTCCTCTCTATCTCTCTCTCCATTATTGTTCTCTGATCAACAATCCTTAACCCTACTGATACTTTTCAAATATTTCTTCTCCACTTTCACTTTCACCTTCACCTTCCCTACTTTACTTTCCCATTTGATGATCGATCTTGTCCTACTTTCACCATGTGCCTAAAATTTTGCAACTTGGTGCTCTTCACACTTTGCATGGATTGAAATTTCATGGATCCAATTTCAGCATCTTATATAACTTATATATATGGTTTTCAAATGGAGCTTCTACCCATGGCGATCAGGGTCAAAGGCATAACCAAAGGAACAATAAGAGGGAGAGAGCTGAAATAGTAGTGCTGTTACTAAAGGGTCTGGTTGTACTTGCCGCAATTGTTCGACGACGACATGGACGCGATCTTCTCGCTAGGCCAAGTCGAGCGCATCAGTTATCTCCAGATGCTCGTGCAGTCTTTGGGCAGCACTTACATTTGCCTTTGGTCGTATCTGCCTCACCCTTCCAAGTAAGCTTCACTTATACATTCCGTTGTAGCTTTCGTTTCATACATTATATTGGTTCTTAATCATCCCCTTTTTTTTTCTATCTCTCTTATCACCAATCCATCAGCTGTTTAATGTTCTATGACGGGTATTTACAAGATGAAGTAGCTACCCAACCCAAAGCTCGAGCACTTTTTGAAGAATATCGGCAAGGATTCTACGCCATCGTCAATGAGTATGACTCACTAGTTTCTCTTAATACATTTCTATGGCGTGATGATCTGTTACTTTACTCTTGCATGTGTGTAAGACTTATCAAACCTCTTCTATTTTCCGATGTGTTTAGTCGAGTTCCGGGACAAGCCTTCCTGATAAAATCTCCCTGTGTAGAGTTAAATGAAATGGACCTTCACATTAAGGCTTCCATCAACCCACAACGGCAGTTCTATCAGGTAACTATAGTCAAAGATGGAATCTTTTACAATAAATTCCAATGCTGTTAACTGGTTGGAAACATTTTTGCATTACCTGACTTCGTCTCTTTGTCTCAATCTGTTGCAGGAAGCAAGGATTAAGGTTAGTTCAATTCCTGATTCTTAGGGCTCTACTGTAAGTGTAGATTCATATTATAGGTAAGATTTTCTCAGTTTTTCAGATTTCTTTCCTCTTATATATATGACCACAGATAGCAGTTTTCATGGGGTGCAAGAGTGGAGAAATTGAACTAGGCTGGTCCAAAGTTCCCGGAGTAAGAACTCTTCTTTTATATCAGATGTTTCTTTCATCTTTATAGATTCGTAGAGAGGACCTCACCGTACTTTAAATTTTGTATTTTATTTGCAGATTAACATGGAAAATGAGATGAGAAATTGGTTCCCGGAGGACTTCTCTCTAAAATCTCCGTTGAGAGAATTTTCCAAAACAGTTGATCCAAGTAGACATTCTTCGTCTTCATCTTCATTGAGATCACTATCCATGGATAGCCCAGATACTTCTTCTTTTCTCTTCAACCTTCCAGGTACATCCCAAATACATGAAACTTTGCAAGAGGGACCATCACCATTGCAGCCACTACCAAGCACAAGTACTTTTCCTCTTCCAAGAGCCTTGCACTCTTTGCAGCCATTGCTAAACCCAACTTATCAACTCCAACAAACTATCCAATCCTTGCAACCAATTTCGAACACAACTTCTCCACTCCAAGAAGCCCTCCAATCTTTGCAACCATTGCCAAACACAAGCAGCACCCAGCAAGAAACCACGCAACTGATGGCCCTAACAAGAGAGAGTGTAGATGCGACAATGACAAGAGCCATTCTCGCAGTTTTGGGTACTTCTTCATCCTCTTCTTCTTCCACGCATAATTTGCTTTCTCTTCGGCGGACGAGAGAAACCGCTTTCAAGAACTTCGCCCCAGATTTGGATCGTAAAAACCCTCTAAGAGTCAATTCACAAAGACAAAGTATGCTCAAACGAGCGATTGCATATTACAGAAGCTTAAACATTGCGAGGCGTGAGCATCTGCTGGGCAGCCGACCTACAAGCACTCAGTTGCACCATATGATCTCAGAACGGAAAAGGCGAGAAAAGCTTAACGAAAGTTTCCAAGCACTTAGGTCACTTCTTCCTCCTGAGACAAAGGTATGTGAACGATTAACAAAAACGTTAGTAGTACATGAACACTTTTATGTGCGTTAGTCCTGACTTGTTCCTCTATCGAACAGAAAGACAAAGCCTCAGTTCTTATTCGAACGAGGGAGTACCTGACCTCACTGATAGATCAAGTTGCTGAGCTGCGTCGAAAAAACCAACAGTTAGAGTCACAGCTTTCCGTTGCCAAAGAAGTAGCCGAAGAAATAAGTGAAGCCTCCTCGACGGGAAGGCTTGACGTCCGGCTCTCTCACGTACCTGACTCAACTTCATCAGACCATAGAATCGTGGACTTGCAAGTGACCGTAAGGGAAGAACATTCCGTCACGAATGCGGTCGTTCGTCTATTAGAGTTCTTGAAGCAAGTTGACAATATAAATGCTGTATCAATTCAAGCCAGCTCGCACATAATAAACTCAACTCCATTCATTCGCATAGTTTTGAGATTGCAGATTGAGGTACGCATCTGACTCAGTGATCATACATAGAATTAAGTACCTGAACATCGATAATTAGATGATAGGAATACAACATTTCCATACATTATGTGCTTTTATATCATAAATTCATGACATTAGTGAATCTCCATACAAAACTGAGGCTTGGTTGTGTAAAATTTGCTAACTTGTGGAACTCAGTTGAGCAGACATCGAAAGTACGAGGAGCTTTCCTCATCTGCTGTTTGTTTTGTTATTACTGGAAAACGGAACTTTTTTTTTTTTGGATTTATCTTCCTGTCCATTATCAAGACCACCCACATGTTATTATGACCATTAGGTTGTAGATTAGCTCGTCTGTGTAAGAAAATAGCAAGAGTTTGACAGGAATATTGATTTCTTGCTGCTTTCATCATACTCTTACAGGGAAGCGAATGGGACGAGTCGGCTTTCCAGGAAGCAGTGAGGAGGATTCTTTCTGATATGGCACGTTGACAAGTGGATTGATATATACCACCTTCTGTTCATGTCTCAGTCACTATCACTTATACCCTCCTTTTTTTTGATGAATCTTAGCCATTCATTATCGCCTGCCAATGTTTAACATCTTGTCTTGGATTCGTAAGGCTAATGTATTAGTCCTTGTACAATGCTTTGCTTTAATCAAAGAATCGAAGTTTTCTGAACCGTGCTGATTTCTGACTACTTACAAGTCGCTGAATGAATCTTGGAAGCTACTTACTTAAACCCTCTGTCTTGTCCTAACATAACCTGAAGCCTTTTGTACTGAATCCAAACATAACCTGAAGCTGTTTTCTTTGAACTCCTACTTGTCGCCCAATTTGACTCTAATTTTCTATCGGCATATTTGTCAGGACCCTTTGAAGAGGGGAATTGAAAGACATGAGATGGATGGAACGATTGATTCAACTTTGTCAACTTCAGAAAACATCTTTTTGATTTGAAGGAAAAGAGAAAAACTCACCAAACCACGTACCTTAACAAGGTTCTTGCCAATATTTTAATTCCAAGAAGGACTTAGCACCTAACTTCTTGATGATAATTAAGTATGATATGCAGTATGCACATACTAGAACTGCTGATGTGTCTCGAAATAGGGAGAAAAAGGGTAGGTCTTTTTTTCCTTTGTGGAAATCAAACATTCAGTCCTTTTCAGGTGGCGAATTTGACCGCCATCTTCCATGTTGAATGAATCTAGTGATCCCTTATTGACGACCGTATGATGATGATCTTACTATTTTTGTATTTTCATAAATAAAAAATTATGTTTAAAATTGAATCTTTATAACACTTATTTCTTTAAGAGAAATGACAATTCAGGGTCTTTCTTACATTTTACAAGTCCTAGATGAAATAAAAATATTCTATTCTACTTTATTTTATTCTTTACAAAAATTAAGAATGGGCGTTTAGTCAAATAAAAACCCTTTTATTACTTTTACAAGGTCTTAACTTTCAAAAAAAAAATAAGGGTCTTTTTTTGCTTTTACCAAGGTCACCCCTCGTGGGATTTTGTTCTTAAGTTGCTTGATTAAAGAATTGTTAGATCATGCACAACTTGTCAATGTCGTCCAATGTGATCTCTAATTAATTTGAAACATTGGTTTAGACAACATGTATAAATTAAAGCATCTAGAGTGTGGAAGAATATGTAGTCTCGAAGATTTAATTAACAATGATTGTAATTAGCATCTAGAGTATGGAAGAATAGGAAAAGTCTCGAACGATTTGAATCCTCAAATATGTAATTAGCATCTTTGAATCCTCTAATTTTTAAATTCAGTTTTTACTTTTTGGTTAGATCTATTTTAATGACTTTTATTGTTAAAACGATAAGTTTATTAATTAATTGGCCAATTTTTATAAATTAATAAATCTTTATAAACTAAAATAAATCAATTAATTTTTATTTAACAACCCTTTTTCAATTCAAATTTAAATAATTCAAAGAGTAAGAATAATCCCCTTTAATGATATTTCAAGTTATTTAATTTTATTCAATATTTAGCTAGTTATATAACAGTTTTATACATCTTTTAAAACTTAAACTCCTTATTTATCCGTTTAGCTTTTACTCTTATTTTTAAAACATTAATATAAACACAAAACATGGTCACATAAAAGGAGATAGAATTGTCTACCTTCTTTATGAGTCAAGGGCAGGAAATAACATCATTATGTTGCCTAGTCTCTTAGCAACCAATACTTGTGTTGCATAGAAAAGGGAATCAAGAGAAGCATCGGATGAGTTTCTCAAATCTATCATTTCTACCATAGAAGTTATAATTAACCTAACACCAAGTAATCGGGATTTATTTGGACCATTTACTCTTAAATTCAAGGTTTGGTGGATCCCATACCTAAAGTTGGGTCCAAGCCTTGATCAAATTCCATCTGGTTTGGGTGGTACCCCGCCCCAGGTTTTGTCCCCTTTGACCTCAGGGTGATTTGCGGGAGTCGAACCCACGACCACAAGGGTTTTTTTGTTTTAGAGG
>JANZLX010000008.1:2731046-2742109 GCA_025531955.1 Erythroxylum orinocense | reverse complement strand
TTTTCTTCTTCTTTTTCTCTTCTCCCACGATGCTTCTCTTCTTCTAAGCCAAGACACATTTTTATTCCTATTTTTCCTATTTTGCCCTTCACTCACTTGGTTCTTCCAAATAACCCTCCTTCATTTAATCCAAAGTTTACTTACCTAAGACCATTACTCTAATACCTTAATCATACACTAATTTAATTATAACTTTGGCATAACAATCAAACTCCAAATAAAATAATTTAAATCATGCTTAATTCATCAAGAAAAATTTCGAGGGCCAACACAGAGGAGGAAGAAGAGTCGCTTCGAGCTTGAGGACAAGCTCCTTGTCGAGAAGGGGAGTAATGATATGAAATTTACATCTTTTTAAAATAAGAGATCTTACCTTAAAAAGAGCCTATTTAAATACTCAGTATCATAACTAGTAGGTCTATTCTTGTTAGAAGTCTTATCCTAAATAAATTAGTAGGTATATTCTTGTTTGAAGTCTAGTAGGTCTATTCTTGATAAAAGTCTTATCCTAAATAAACTGAAGTAACCAGCCTTTAAATAAACTACATGATTTATAAATAAAGTATCAGACAAATTATCAAAGAAATATTGTTTGGAGGAAGAGACCTTATCATGGACAGGTCTCCCTCATACGTAAAAACATAGGGTCTTTTAAAAAATGGAAGAATTCCAACAAAAGAAATCAAGAAGATTCCCTAGTGGATCGTCCCGTGATTAGATCCTACGACCGGACCATATCACATGCTTTAAAGGTGACGTCCCACTTATGATGTGATGGAGAATCTCTGAAGAATTTTAGGATTTTTTTTAAGAAAAAGTATTTGTTTATTAAGACGAATCAACATCACAATTTAGAGCGTCTAACAAAAAAACAGGTGGGATGTCCTAACTAAGCCTATTGGGATATCTAGTAGCTGATTTAGTTAACAAGTGGGCTATCATATTTACATGCCTTGGAATCCATTTAAACATAAAGGAATGAAAAACACATGTTGTTAATTTGCATTCTTTTAGTATCACTCCTAACTCATTGATACCAGTTCTTAATCTATGGAACCTCTGCACCAACTAAAAACTATTTATTTTCACCTCAACTCATGTGAAGCCAGACTGTATCAACCAGGATAAGGCTTCTTTGAATGCGATATCTTCAGCAATAAGAGGATTATAATTTGATATAGAAAAACCTGAGAGACATTTAACAAACTGACCTCTCTCTCCTCTGATTACTAAGCCATATGACATAGTCCCCTGATCATATTGAATTGCAGCATCAAAATTGCACTTCACAACTCCAACATTTGGGCCAGACCAATAGATAACAGGTCCATCAACACTTGTTGTTAGACCATAATTTCTAATTTTAGATTGGGCTTGTAGCCACTCTTCAAGAAATTTGGTTGAAGAAACAATAATAGCTCTGAGATCTAATCTTTTATTCTGCCATTTTAAAGAATTTCGAGCATTCCACAAATGCCACACATGTACACAAGCCCGACTCACCACATCTATCTGGCCATTCAAGAGATTATGTGAAAAGGTATTAAAATTTCGAGCAACAGGATATAAATTGAATAAAGCCCAACATGCATGAGCTTGATCACATTCTAGCAATGCATGAGAAATTGTTTTAGCCTCATCACAATAAGGACATTTTTCTTCAATTGTTATTCCTCTTCTTTCTAAGGCCTCTCTTATTGGAATAATCCCTCTACATGCTCTTCAAAAAAATTCCTTCATTTTAGGAGGAATTGGTAGATGTCACAACTTCTTCCAAGGACCAACAATTTCTTCAAAAACTGTGGTGTTTAAAAATTTAAGGGCTGCTCTATAACCAGACTGAATTGAGTAGAAGCCATTTTTAGTAAAATGCCAAATCAACTGATCTTGATGGTTTATCGAATGCAAAGGAATTAACATTATTTTCTCTATATCCGTGTTACAAAAAAGGCCTTGTACTAATTGTAGATATTAAGTGTGAATGAAAACCTTCATACATTTGTTGGTACATTGCAGTACAGCAGTAACGAGTACCCACTTTCACCACAGCAAATTCTTTCGAGGGATTCGAAGCTTAAGAACACTGACCTTATCTATGGTGTGGTTATATTCATGTGACATGACACAAAGGTGATGCAGAACGTTATGGATCCTCCTCCAAAGACGAGAAAGATTGGAAGGAGAATGGACAAGATAATATATGTTCTTTTCAGCACTTTGATTTCGATTTCATTTATTGGCACTTTAGTTTTTTTGGCATTGAGATCAGAAGAGATATTAGCGGTGGAAGGTATAGAAGATGATACCT
This sequence comes from Erythroxylum orinocense, assembly GCA_025531955.1. Lineage (NCBI taxonomy): Eukaryota > Viridiplantae > Streptophyta > Magnoliopsida > Malpighiales > Erythroxylaceae > Erythroxylum > Erythroxylum orinocense. The sequence continues at coordinate 2,739,801 of JANZLX010000008.1, read as the reverse complement.
ACGTCCTGATAACACAAAAGTGTTTAATGAACCTCAGAGACCATCGCTTGCTGCATTTTGCATTTTTTGACAGAGTTCATGTTATACGGATATCTGATACCAATATCTTCATATGTGTCAATTGAAATCGTGAAGGTTTTACAAAGCATTTTCGTTAACCAAGATCAGAAAATGTATTACGAGGAAAATGTCAAGCCGGCGCATAGACAAACATCTAATTTAAATATTAATTTTTTAATATTTAAAAAGTGAGTTATTTTATTATATCAGTTGACGTGATATAAAGAGTCCATTTATTTTAATAAAATTATTTTTTAAATATTATATACTTAACACTTAATACAATTATTTGAATTTTTTATTAAGATAAAGTTAAACTTTAACATTTAGATTAAAGGATGTAATTGTTCGGTAAATCACTTAAAACAGCCCCTGTGATATACTTGATTATTCATCTTAGACCTTGTGTTTTTAATTTGGTTACCTTAGCTTTTGTGTTTTTTATTCTCATTCAAGATATCCCAGTTGGGTATTTTCGGACAAATTTACCCTTAGATTATTGAAATATATTTTTTTAATCTCTTGATTTCAAGGATAAATTTATCCGAAAATACTAAATTAGGATATCTTGAATAAGAATAAAAAACACAAGAGCTAAGGTGAACGAATTAAAAACACAAGAGCTAAGATGAATAATCAAGTTTATCACAAGAGTTCTTTTATAGGATTTGCCTGATTGTTCCCTTGTGGTTAGTTGAAATTTTAATGAAAGTAACCATTTTGCCCCCAAACTGTTAAGCCACCTCAACACTCTGCAGCCTACACCCTTGCTTTGCTGTCAAGCGGCCGCTCGTACGGTCACTCAATTCAGTTTCGTGGCTCTGACGACTCCTCGTTTTTTGTTGTGGACTCTGTTCCTAAGGATATGTGCTACCAATGTACACCTATTATATTAAGACATGTTATATTTAATTAAATTTCATATGTAAATTAAAATTTTGAAAATAAGGTTGTCTGATACATAACACAACTATCATGATAATGCTATATAAAATGTAGTCGGTGAAATTAACATTTTGTTTTATGTTAACCACATATTTAGATGGATGAAGGAGTGACAAGTGGAGTTCATGCACGTTGTAGACCGACTGGCCGCCTGATCTCCACCGAGAAATCCAACGGCTGAGACTCACATTTTTACTGCTTTTAACAGTAGATGGTTTATCTACAATCAAAATATCATTAACTACTACATAATCTTCACCGCTTGGGTCCCACAAAAGGTGACAGGTGGACGGTCGATTTGGTTGACAGAACAATGAGGCGCCAAAAGGAAGTTCCCAGAAAGTTGAGGGACCGAGATGAATAAAATAAATCAAAAAAGTGTGAAAAAGTAATGGACACGTGTCGCCCGTCCTTTTCCATTTTGATTCTTGTTATAAACGAAACACCCACCCCTACGTGTCTCCCTTATCGTAGTTTCTCTCTCTGAAACTAGCTCATTCTTTGCAATGACGGTTACTGATGTTGATGATCGCGGAGGCGGTGGTGGAGGAGGTACGGCTGCAAATGAAGAGAGCGTAGTGGTAGCAAACACGTCAGCTACTGATCGGGACTTTACTAGTCCGGCCATTTGTGTCTCGTCGCCGCCGTCCTTGACGTCCGTGAAGACGGAGAAAGTTGAGGTGGAGGCAGTCAAAGTGTTGAAGATCAAAGAAGAGGAGGAATACGAAGATGGAGACGGAGACGGTGGTTGTTTGAACGGATGGTCATCGTCGTCATCTTCTTCGGTGTTGTTTCCCAAGCCTGTAGAGGGGTTACATGAGTCCGGCCCGCCACCGTTTCTAAAGAAGATCTTTGAGATGGTGGAGAATCCCGAGACTGATTCTATAGTATCGTGGAGCAAGAGTTATGATAGTTTTATCGTTTGGGACTCTCATGACTTCTCCAAAAATTTGCTTCCCAAGTATTTTAAGCACGGCAATTTCTCCAGCTTCATCCGCCAACTTAACACTTATGTATGTTCATAGCTTCATATATATATGTTAGTAATATGTACTTGTCTGTGCTATTGTCTGGCCTTCATATCTAGTTCGTATTAGACATGTTTACTTTTAGGTAGGTGGTTGCATAATATGCGTTTTTGTTTCTTATACGTCGTCACTTGGTATTCTTGAAAGTTAATATAGATTTGTGTTTGTGTTGGATGAAAATATTGGTTAAAAGCTGTTGGTTATTTTGTACGGTTGGAAATTGGAGTTGATAATGCAGGTAAAGTTAAGGACATAAAGATCCATGAGTGAGAATCTGGTTGTTATCTACTACTCATATTATGATATGCTAATTGTTATATCTGCTTTGGTAATTGAGCTGTTATCATAATGATCATGTATATAAGATTTCGTTTTTGAAATAATAAGATCAGCAAAAACGGAAATGAAGAATTCACAAGTGATTTTGGTATTGATCAGTGATGCAAGTTTTTTTTAGTCCTATCATATTATCTGCATATGAAATTCTATATGAGGATAATCCCAATTGGTGTAAGCTTTTCTGTTCATTACTGATTCCAAGTGATGCAAATTGATTTCAGGGGTTTAGAAAGATCGACCCTGATAGATGGGAATTTGCAAATGAAGGGTTTCAAGGAGGGAAGAAGCACTTGCTTAAAAACATTAAGAGGAGGAGTAGGTATAACAAGCAGCAGAATGTGGGGGTTGATGCGACGAAACTTGATCTAGAGGCTGAAGTTGAGAAGTTGAAGAATGACCGTGAGTTCATGAAGATGGAAATCTTAAATCTTAGACAACAACAAGAGGACTCGCGTGATCAACTTATTGCAGTCCAAGACCGTGTTCAAGTTGCCAAATGCCGGCAACTGCAGATGTTCATTTTCTTAGCTAAAACAACCAAAAACCCTGGCTTTATTCAACAACTAATGCAGAAGAGAAAGCAGCAAGGAGAGTTGACTGAAGGCGAATTCAGAAAGAAGATGAGGCTTCTTCACACCCAAGTCCCTGAAAGCCAGCCCGATGCTTTGGGTGCCAGCCAAACTGTGAACTGCAGGAACCAAGCTCAGGAACAATTGGCAACAATGCAGAACGAACTTGCTGAGACATTGCCAGACACCAATGAAAGCCCCATGTCCAAACTCTTTGCCCCTCCCATGAATGATGAGTTCGGCAGCCCTTTTCAGGATCCTAAGGCCAATATGATGTGTCGATCAGGTACTCAAGATGTGTCATCTACTTGTGATATAATGTCTGAGAACCTATTTGACAATAGTTCAGTTGTGGAGAATCCTGTTGAAGAGGACCTAGATGTGAATGACTCAAATTTCTACCTTGAATTAGAGGATTTGCTAGGCAGGCCACGAAGTTGGGATGCGTGCAGTGAGCTGGTGGAACATGCGAGTTGTGTCGGATAAATTCTATTCTCCTGGGTGTGCATATTACTTACTCCGTAAATCCTGATACAGGAACTTGAAAATGCTGTGACACAATTCACACAGGGGTTGCAGGGATGACTCCGGAATCTATAGAGATGGTTCTGCTATTCCTAGAATTTTGAAGAGAGAATGAATTTAACAGTTCTATATAGAATTTTCAATATTGCAGACGGTGGACATCGCCTCCAAATTCACTTGGCATCTTCAAATTTCTGATCATTATGTTCTCTTAGTTCCTGAATTATAAGCATCTAGGTACATAGTTGGAGCTGTAGTTTTAACTCTTGTAAAAAAAAACTAGGATCAAGCTTCTTGTATCTTAGCTACTTACTACAGGTTACAGTACTTTGGATTTTTCATCTGTCTACTGGATGGTTCCATTCGACAAAGTGAATGATAGTATACAATCCCTTTCCTCTCCTACTTAAAAATAGTCGTGGTTGGACATTCAAGACGGTGCTCGAACAAAACCAGTAGTCGTGCACGCGTGTTTGATCATTTGAAGAAGCAATCAATTTTCGGACAAGAGATGGAAGAAAAATTAAAAATTGACTATTTGTCCTTTGAAGTCGTAGGAAAGGGGAAGGCAGAACCAATCGAGGTAGTCGAATTTTAGGGTGAATTTGCGTCTAGGAGATCAGTTTAGTTTGGTTTGAATTATTTATGAATTGGATAAAAGTATATTGATTTGAGTTTACAAAATTGCAAAGAGCCTGCTCTCTGCACTACTACAGACATTAACAGATGTTGAAAGCTATCTCCTTCCTGTATCTATGGAAGTCAATGACATATTATCATCACGCTACAAGGAAAAAGAATAACTGGAAAAGAACTGATTTATTCAAATACCATACAAGAGGATAGAGTCTGACCAAGGGCTAACTTCCCCTGCCGATGAGCTTGCCATTACACCTCGCCGTCCCCATTGCCTTGTTCGAGGATGGGGACGCCATGGCTAAAGGCCTTACTGAGGTCTTCCTAAGTTCTGCTTACCTTCTAAATAGTCGTTCCTCGGGAGTGTCATTACCTAAGATTTGCGAGTCCAACTGTTATAATCATTGAGCAAGTGAGCATATGATAGCTCAATGCATCCATCTAATTCATACGAACCATCGGATTTTTATCTTCATAAGACCAGCAGCAATCTTGCAAGTTCCATAAGTTTCAGCAAGTCATTACAAAAAGTTAAGCTCTCCAATCCCTAATGAAATGATGACCGAGGGGCACTTCTCAGTTCCAAATGACTGTAACTGTTAAGTGCAAACCAACTACGTTCTTAGATGTTATAGGTTCAGTAATTCATGCTCCAAGCCAAAACTGCGAAAAAGTAACACTCCGTACAATTTTAAGTAGCTAGACTCTATGCCTAAGAGGGCAAGCAGGAGGTTTCGCCCTAGGTTCACTATCCCATGTTCTGATTTCTTATTCACGATTCCTACCACTGGACTCACTAAGCCTTGAATTCTATATACATTTTATAATACTAATGGAATCCGATTAAATAACGTACTCGATCTTATATGACTTGAATATATTACTTGTTGGTTCACCCTGAAAAGTCGTTGCTTTCATGTGAAGGTATTCCAAAACATACGGATGATCATTGAGTTTTGCATATATATCAAATTCTTCTGCAATTAAAAACGGAATTTGAATGACAATAGCGAATGCTAAACTTAGAGATTACATATGATTCTATTGATGAAGGCATACTGATTAAGAGCATTTCGTCAAAGTATCAATAAAATTTCATCAGAATGATCAGAGAACACATTATTCATTTTTTACATTTATTTTGAAATAAGTATTGTTAATTGACAAAAAATGTAATAATTCAATGTCTAATTATAAAGAATATATCAATTAAAAAAAGAGAATTATAAGAAAATATAGTAGATGCATGAATAATTAATATAATTTAGAGTAAATATTTTAAATTAAAAAATGATATTCATCATATTAAGTAATTTTTAAAAATTAATTTCTCTTTAATTTTGATTTTGTTATAAATTTTGTACTTTTATTTTATTTTTAAATTAAAAGGAGAAACTATGATACTCAAAATCAAAAAAAATTAAAAATGTATTATATCTTCATCGACCTAAAACATCACAGAAATTTGAAGACTATGTTAACAAAGACATAAAGAAATACACTTTCAGCTCAATTTCTGACAAGATATCAGAGTTCATAAAGATCTTAACCTACTGTTTGCCTTAAAAGGAGGCTTATTATTTAAGCAACTAGAGAAGGATTTAAAGTCTACATGGAGTAAAAGGCTCGACAGCATTGCTTACCTCAGAAGGGGGCCTATTTGAGCTCAATCAGAAGTTCAGCCCTAGTGAAGATTATTTATGTACTTCTTTATATTGCTCAACTTAAAAAGGTACTCACATGTGAGGGCATATGAGTGTCCCATATCAAACAAAGAAGGAAAAGAAGACTAATATATAAGCCTAGTGAGTTATTCCACTTATTGCCAATTGATTTTAGGATGGAACCTCAATTAAACTTGTGAGTGTCTAACTTTCCTCTTAGTGTGAGCCCATAGGCTTATTGCAAATTTAACATGGTATCAGAGCTTTAAGTTCCGATAACCTAAGCATATTCTAGCCTTCACTGCCATAATTTTCCAGCCTTCATAGCTGACATTTTTTCTTTCCATACGTTCTTTTCTTCTTCTTCTGTCTTCCACATAAATCGTCCTTAAATGGCCGAACCTTGTCAAGCAAGATGTCCTAAATCGAGAAGTCTACGGTTAAGATTAGGGAGATTGCCAAATTCCAATCAGAAGAGGTAATTTGAACCAAACAACCTGGAGAATTACAGAGCATTTCAGCCACCTACAAGTTAAATGGAAAAAATTATCTAAAATGATCTCAAACTCACCCTAACTGTGTTGAAGGGAAAGTGGAAGATTAGTCATCTCCGGGGTGTAGTGCCTAAACAAGGGGATTCGCAATTTAAAGCATGGGGTAAAGAAGAAGCTATGATCATGGTGTGGTTGTGGGGCTCTATGGTTCTAAAAATAAGTGAAACATATATTTTTTTGGCCACAGCCAAGGACATTTGGGATGTAATCCAACAAACTTATTCCAAGATTAGAGATGTGGCACAAGTGTACAAAGTAAAGGTAAAAATTGTTTCTGTAAAACAAGGAAACACAGCAGTCATGAAATATGCAAATCAATTGAAATCCTTGTGGCAAGAATTGGATCACTACCGGGTGATGCAATAGTTCTAAAGACTTTCGTTGAACAAGATAGTGTTATTGGTTTTCTGGTTGGAATAAATCCAAAATTTAATCAAGAAAGGATACAAATTCTTTGGAAGCCAAAGGTTCCATGTTTTAATGAAATAGTGACTTTAATCCGAAGTGAAGAAAGTAAGAGAGGGATGATGCTTAAACCACAAATCATTGATAGTTCAGCTATGGTGGTTGGTAATAACAAATCAACCACAAATATGGAGAGAGGAGATTTTTTTAAAGGAAGAAAAAATAATCAGTCAAAGCCTTAAAACCGCGATGAATTATGGTGTACTTATTGCAAGAAACATCAACATACATGTGAGAAATATTGGAAACTTCATGGAAAGCCTCCAAGCCATGAATGAGGTCAAACGGGAGATCAGCCACTAAACAATGGAGAAGTGCATATTGCTGCTGTATCACAAGACGAATCATTATTACAAAAATCGTCACTTACCGACAACCTTGGGAAACTTGAAAAGCCTTCAGGTACTTGTTCTTTGGCATATTCAGGTGAGTTTTCTTTTTTTTTGGATTAAATGCTTTGGGTACAAACTTCACTAACTCTTGGGTTATAAAATCGGGAGCAACTAACCATATGACCCACTCATCCAACATCTTTTTAACCTATTCCCTATGTCCAAGTAGTGGGAAAATAGTCACAACTGACGGCTCCTTAACTACTGTAGCTGGTATAGGTGATGTCAAAATAAGTCCACTAGTAATTCTAAGAAATATCTTTCATTTTCATAAATTGTCCACAATCCTTATTTCCATACAGAAACTCTCTCTCGATTTATCTTGTAGTGTAATTTTTCATAGTAGCTATTATGTATTTCAGGACAATAATTTGACGAGGATTGGACGTGCTAGGGAACGGGATGACCTTTACTATCTCGAAGCACCAAGCCAATTAAACATGACCAAAAGTAGGTTACCACATTCCTTCATTTCATATTTTGTTTCTTCCAGTAAAGAGAAAATTTTGCTTCACCATTGTCGACGTGGACATCCATCATTTTAGGATTATTAAGATTATGTTTCCCTTTTTGTTTAAAGGTTTAAATGTTGAAAACTTTCATTGTGAGGTGTGCGAACTTGCTAAACAAAAATGTGTACCTTTTTTAAGTATTCATAAAAGAAGTTATGTTCTTTTCTATCTCATTCACGGTAATATTTGGGGTCTATCTACTGTCTCTAATATTTATGAGGCAAAATGGTTTGTTTCTTTCATTAATGATTGTACTCATATTACATGGATCTTTTTGCTCAAACATAAGTTTGATGTTAGTAACATACTCCCAAACTTCTATTCCAAGATCAAAAATCAATTTAGGGTCAATATCAAAAGATTTAGTGCTAAAAGCTCAAATTGGGTTCAATCTTTTTTTAGTTTGATCAATTGAAGACCAAACCTTTTAAGTTGCTCAGTAAAAGTCTAATCGTTCATGAGTTTGCTCAATAATAAGCTATTTTGGATGAAAATTAAGAAGTGTCATATATACACCATTAATATATGTAAAAAAAGTGTTTGAAAAGGCTAGGTAGATTTTAAATGCCATCTAAACTTGCAGAAAAGGAAAAAAACATAATATCTCTTCAATTTTTACAAAACCCTAATTTTATTTTATTTCCCAAATATTCACCCTCTCTGGCGGAAACTTAACAAAAGGGGTTGCCTCCTTCACGTATCATCATTGTCGATTACTCCAATCCCTCTCTTCGATCCTCCTTCCAGTCTCCAATTAAAGGGTTGTTTTGCCTCCTTCACGCATTCATCACTATCGGTGACTCAATCCCTCTCATCGATCTGCCTTCCATTCTATCATCCATTTCTTGGTGTGAAGTCTCAACTAACTGCAATCTGGAAGCATCGACGCAGGCCGTAAGCAAGCTACTATAAGTGAAAACATTAGGCTAGCAATGAGGATGAGTTTTCATTTGGTTAAGAGTGAAGAAAGTGTTAAAATATAAAGAGTCGGAGTTGTCCCATATTGGAGAAAGAGAGGAAAGTAAACTAACATATAAGTCTAGTGGGCTACTCCACCTATCACCAA
>JANZLX010000008.1:2713428-2729520 GCA_025531955.1 Erythroxylum orinocense | reverse complement strand
GAGGAAAGTAAACTAACATATAAGTCTAGTGGGCTACTCCACCTATCACCAATTGGTTTTAGGATGGAACCTCACTTAGACTTATATGTAGTCTAACTTTCCTTCTCGTGTGGGCCCGTAGGCTCATTATAAATTATAATTAGTGAATATATAAAACCAATTAAGTTGGCCTCGCACAACAGCTTAAGCTATTGTGGTGAAATGGTTACTTAATATGGTATCAGAGCCTTTATGACCAAGTGGTTGTGAGTTCAAATCCTACCATCCACTTATTAATCAGCACAAGGTAGAGTGAGCCTGTGCAAGTTTCAAGCCCAAAAAGCTTTCACTTGAGGGGGTGTATTAGTAAATATATAAAACCAATTAAGTTGGCCTCGCACAATAGCTTAAGCTATTATGGTGAAATGGTTACTTAACAGAAAGCATGGTCAATCAAATTATTGCGACAATAGGCAGCGAGTAATGTAGTGTAAAGTTGAGCTGTGGGTTCTAATCCTGCTTCAAGCATTTCATCGAACAGTTGATGAGCACCGCATCTTCCCAACAAAACTAGAAGCTTCATGTAGGTTTCTTCTTTTTTATGTTAGAAAGGTTGTTGCTTTAACATCTCGAAAACCTAGTGAAGAAAAAGATTGAAACTTTACAAAACCCAGTTACCAAAAATACATCGAAATGTCAACAACAAATAAAAAGAGGAAGAACCTCAAGTGTTTGCGACCATTGTTTCTTTTGAATGGAATCAGATAGAGCTTCAGTGATGGTATTGGCCCAAGCCTTAGCATCAAACTTGCGGTCGAGTTTCTTCTTAAGATTCTTAATGGGGGCTCTCTTGGGACGTGAAATTTCAGCAATGACTGGGTACTGGGCTTGCGTCCAATTTTGTTGCTGCTTTTAGGTAGAAGAAGAAGAAGAAGAAGAAGAAGAAGGTGCAGTTCTAGTAGAGGGATAAGCACATCAGAGAAGAAACATTTGATGATTTTTGATCTTCTTGTTATTGTTTATGTTGACATTATTGCAAGGAAGGGAGAGGAGACAAGTGAAGAAGAGAAAGAGCATAACATGACTGATTTTCGCCAAAAGACACAATTTCTCCTTCTATGTTTCGCTTTAGAAGCTTCACCCACTCTTGCTCTCTCAAGTTTTATCTCACACTTGTCCTTTTCTTCTTCAATTACTCTGCTTATATTTGTTCATTGCTCTTGATATTTTCCCTCCTAATCCAAAGTAAACAATGGAAGGAGCCAATTTAGACAATGAAGTTTGAAGAAGGCATTAGTAAGAAAATGGTGGTTATTAGCTTTCTTTCCTTTTTTTTTAACTAATCAAGTTCTCTATTTTCAAGCCTAAAAAAGATTGAGATCGTGCAATTCAGTGAACCCTCCACTCTTCTGATTCATTCTGATCATTTGGTAAAAGAAATTTTACTGATAAATTTATGCCAATCCATGACCTCCAAACAAAGGGGAAAAGGTGAAATCTTTTGCTACACAGTGACAGCTTTTGTTGCTTCTTTGTTTCCAAAATGATAGAACACCAACACTTCCCAAATAATAGGGAAAATGCTCACAAAGTTGCAATCTTTTTTGGTAGTACTATCCTATCCTACGTAGGATGAGAAGAAAAAGATTGTCTTATACTCTACTTAATGGATAATAGACACTGAGCCAATATCTAAACAAAATGTATTAAACAGAGCACCCATTTGAGTAGTTCACTAACAAATCTCAAACACTCAAAACTTGCTTTTCTACGTATTCTTTTGTTGTAAATCTTTTAAACTATATGATAATAACAACGTGATCAAAGGTAGAGAACAAAATTAAGTTTAGAAGAAGGGAATGAAATAAATAATGAATCATCAACTTTTGTACACGCCACTGCTGCAAGGGCTCGACTTTGAGGTACAATGTGATCTTCTCTATAGCTTCTACCAGCAGATATTGAGAATTCAAGGAAATTTGTCTAATCTCTCTATTGCCTCTCACTACTATCCAATCCAAATTTCTGCCAATTCACAACTCTTGAGATAAAGACGTAATCCATAAGATACCCTCCTAGTTATAATCATTAGAGTTTCTACACCTGATGTTTCTTTCTATCATCTAGATCGTTGCTCGTTTCTATGTCAGATTTGTACTAATGAGACTCGAACCCTTCTACTCCTGTCAGGTTTTTTTGCCATCTACAATCCTAAAATTCCATCCACAACCACATTTAGTTGTGATTTCCTTAAATATATTAGTAACTCCAACTTTCTGCCAATGCACAACTCTTAAGATAAAGGCGTAATCCATGAGAACCCTCTTGGTTATAATCATTAGAGTTTCTACACCTGATGTTTCCTTTTATCATCTAAATCGTTGCTCGTTTTTGTGTCAGATTTATACTAGTGAGACTCGACCCCTTCTACTCTTGTCAGGTTTTTTTTTTCCATCTTCGGTCCTAAAACTTCATCCACGACCACATTTAGATGTGATATCCTTAAATATGTTAGTAACTCCAACTTCATGTGAAAATCGTATGAGAATAAAGCATCTCCAGTTGGTAAGAATTTAGGGAGATGGATGCTATTTTTAAATGCTCCCTTGTAAACAAATAACAATTTGAAATCAAATGGAACTCAAATAAAAAGCCCAAAGTAAGTTTTAGGATCAAACCTCTCTTGGCACAGGATATTCTTCAGATTCAAGCATGCGAACTACTTGACTCATCTTTAGTCTCTTTTTAGCTTCTGGATCTACACATCTTAAAGCAGTTAGAAGAGCTCGCTTAAGGGCACTAGTCAATGGTGTAGTCTTAATCGTAGGGTCTACCACCTCTTTTGTGCACCTTCTTGCAACCATCATCTTCCACCATTCCACTAGCTTTGTTTTAAGGAACCAACCATCGGAATTAAAAAGCAACATTGTGAATTATATTTTTGTGGTACACAACTATATTCACCTAGGAATCGTACATAAATAAAATAAAAGCATGCTACACTAGATTCTCGAAAAGAAATGGCAAGACAACTGTTTGATCTGGAAGGTAGATTAGCGAGGGAGATTGAAGTGATCGGTAGTGATGATGCGTGAAAGACACAATTCCTTTTGTTAAGTTTGAGAGAGAGAGGGTGAATATTTGGGAATTAAGGTAAAATTAGGGTTATGTAAAAATTGAATACATATTGTGTTTTTTTCTTTTCTGAAAATCCAGGTGGCATTTAAGGCAGATCAGCAAGAGAGATTGAAGTGATCAGTAGTGATGATGCGTGAAGGAGACAACTCCTTTTGTTAAGTTTTCGAGAGAGGGTGAATATTTGGGAATTAAGGTAAAATTAGGGTTATGTAAAAATTAAAGAGATATTATGTTTCTTTTTTCTTTCTGAAAATCCAGGTGGCATTTAAAATTCATCTAGCCTCTCCAGACACTTTTTATATATAGTAACGTCGTGTGTATAACACTTCCTAATTTTCGTCCAAAATAGTCCAACTTTGAGCAGACTCGTGAACGTTTAGACTTTTATTGAGCAAATTAAAAAGTTTGGTCCTATATTGATCAAATAAAAAAAAAGATTGGCTCCAATTTGGGTTTTAGCCAAGATTTAGGTCAGATAATGCTAGAGACTACTTCAATCAAATTCTTACCCCATTCTTCCAGAAAAAGGGAATAATTCATGATTCTCTTGTGTAAGAACTCTATAATAAAACGGGGCAGCAAAATGAAAAAATGGGCATCTCCTTGAGAAAACCCAAGCCCTATTATTTCAAAACCATGTGTCTAAAGTTATTTTGGAAGAAGCAAATCTTAATGCCTCTCATCTCATAAATCATTTACCGTCTCGAACCTTAGGTTTTAATAGTCTTAGGAACAATCTTAATAATCCTAGGGATATTCTTTCAACTTTTTACCCAAACCTAAACACTACAAACAACCTTGTCCCCAGGGTCTCTGGGTGCACATCCGTTATCCATGTCCACAGTCAAAATAGGGAGAAATTAGATCCAAGGGCTCTAAAGTGTGTCTTTGTGGGCTATTCGTCAACTCAAAAAGGGTACAAGTGTTACCATCCTCCATCAAAGAAATTCTATGTCTCGATAGATGTCCCATTTAATGAACAACAACTTATGTCACCAATCCTTATCTTTAGGGGGGAATTTAACTAGAGAAGATAAGTAAGATTTTTTGTTTGATTTGCCATTGTCTAAGACTCTATCTGATCCTCCTACATCTACTTCCACACCTCTTTGTTCATCCAAAACACCAAATTGACCATAAGAAAAACCTTATGTGAGATTTGGCAAAGGTAAAGTATACACAAAAAGGAATATGGTTGTCCTAGAATCTATGCAAGTCCAAAAGTCCAAATCTGATCCTTTGAATGAGGTAACAATTTCTAACTCTCCATTACAAGATGAAAATGAATTTCATGAGAATAATAATGAGCAGGACCTTCTGATTGCCATAAGGAAAGGAACCAGAGAATGTACACAATGACCATTATAACCTCTTGCACATTTTCTGTCGTTTAATAATTTTTCTTCATCTCATAGAGCTTTCCTTGTAAGCCCTATCTGAGGCTTTGTCTAAAGGAAAATGGAAACAAACTATGAATGTGGAGATAGAGGCATTAGAGAAGAACAAAACTTGGGAATTGATTAAGTTACCAACAAGAAAGAAACCGACGGGTTATAAATGGGTGTATACAGTGAAGTATAGAGCAGATGGGTTGACTGAGAGACATAAGACACGATTGGTGGCCAAGGGATTTACTCAAACTTATGGAATTGATTATCTAAAGACCTTTTTCTCCTGTTGCAAAGATGAATATTGTTAGTGTTGTTACCACTCGTAACTAATTATGGTTGGGATTTGCAACAGTTCGATGTCAAGAATACATTCGTACATGGAGATCTAAAGGAGGAGACATACATAGAGGTTCCGCCTAGTTATAAGAATAACTTAGTTACTCATACTATGTGTAAATTAAAAAAGGCATTGTATGGCTCAAGCAATCACCATGGGAATGATTTGGTAGATTTGCAAGAGTTATGTTGGCCATGTGATACAGCCAAGGAGGCCACACACTATTCATTAAACACTCTCCCTTAAGGGGATTTACAACACTTTTGGTGTATGTCGATGACATACTAGTAACAAAAGATGATATTAAGGAAAAAAAGGTTTTTGAGTTAATGTTTCGCTAAGGAATTTGAAATCAAGGCATTGGGGAGGCTGAAGTATTTTCTCAGGCTTGAGGTTGCTCACTCTAGGATGGTAATTTTTTTTCTCTCAACAGAAGTATGTTACTGTTGAAGAAGATTGAGAGGACAATTTCTTTATTTTTCTTTTACTCTTTTGGGTTACAATACATCATAATATATACAGTAAGTCTTAAATACATAATAGGAAACTACCTAATATAAAAATAGAGAAAAATCTTAACTAAAAACCCCCAAATCAAAGGATATCATTAACAACCATAATATCTATCAAATAATAATAGTGTTTACAGCTAATATACATCTGGACACTCCCTAGGAATAAATATCTTCCATTCTTAACTTGGAAATATTATCATGAAAGTTGGAGCTATTTAACCCTTTGGTAAGAACATCAGCGAGTTGGCACCCTGTTGGAACATAAAATAGACATACTAGTCCCTCCTTTAACTTCTCTTTGATGAAATGTTTGTCAATCTCGATGTGCTTAGTCCTATAATGTTGTGTAGGATTATGAGCAATGTTGATAGCAGATTTGTTATCACAGTAAAGTTTTACAGGATCTTCCCACTTGACTCTTAAGTCATTTAAGATAATCTTCAGCCACATCATCTCACATAAACCTTAAGCAATTGCTCTGAATTCTAATTCAGCAGATGATCTAACTACAACAATATGCTTTTTACTCCTCCATGTTACAAGATTACCTCCAAAAAACGTACAGTACCCAGTAGTTGATTGTCTATCCACTATAGATCCTCCATAATCTGCATCGATGTAGACTTCAAGGGCAAGATCCTTTTGTCTTATGAGCATGATTCATTTTCTTGGATTTCCTTTCAAATGTTGTATCACTCTATAAGTGACTTATAGATGTGACTCCCTCAGATCATGCATGAATTGACTAATTACACTTATAAAGTATGCTATGTCTAGTCGAGTATGCGCAAGGTAGATGAGCCTCCCTACAAGCCTTTGATACATTTTCCTATCCACAAGAGGTTCTTCTTTTGCTTCTCCAAGTTTTTTATTAGCTTATATTGGTGTAGATATCGACTTACATCTAATTTTCCTTGTTTCCCTTAATAAATTAACCACATATTTTTGCTAGGATATGAAAATCTCCTTTTTAGAGTATGTCACCTCAATACCTAGAAAGTACTTCAATCTCCCAAGTTCCTTTATCTAAATTCCTTAACCAGCCATTGTTTCAATTCTAGTTTTTCCTTTTCAGCATTTCCAGTGACAATGATATCATCCATATACACAAGAAGTGTCATCACTCCCCCTATAGATAAGTGCTTTATGAAAAGAGTATGATTACCTTGACTCTTTTAGTATCCAAATGTTTTTATAAGGTAAATCTTCCAAACCATGCTCTTGGTATTTGCTTTAGTCCATAAAGGGCCTTCTTCAACTTGTAAACTTTATCTCTCGTTTCTTTTTCAAATCTTGGAGGGATATCCCTGTAAATTTCTTCATTTAAGCCTTCATGAAGAAATGCATTCTTTACATCATATTGTAAAAGTTGTCAATCAAAATGTGCTGCTAGGGATAGTAGAATCCTAATAGTGTTCATTTTTTCCACAAATACAAATGTCTTCTAATAGTCTGCCCCATAAGTCTTGAGTATATCCTTTGTATCTCTCAAGTGATTCATCGGCCTTATACTTAGGTGTAAAAATCCACTTACCTCTTCCCCGTCTATCCACAATCACCCAAGTTTGATTCTTTTCTAGAGCAGTCATTTCCTCTTTCATGGCATTTCTCTATTCTCTTTTTAACAGTGCCTCAGATACGATAGTAGGGATAAAAATGGGTTAAGGCTTGTACTGAATTTCTATGATTTGGTTACAAATTTTTAAGTGACACATAATGAGACAACGGGTACATGGGTCTTTTGGTGCATTCTCTACTGCCTTTTCTGATAGCTATAGTAAGGCGCATATCATCACTAAGTGGTTCTACCGACTATATGCTTAGGGATGGATCTAATCTTACCGTGGGGGTTCTTGTCAAATATCGAGTTGGATTCCTGAACTTGTTGCAGGTCCGAAACTATCCTCTTAGTATATACCAACAAAAATGTCAGAGCATTATGAATAACCTAATCTAGAACTTGAGAAGATATAGTTTCAAAAACCTGGGCTAGATTCGGAATAGATTCTACAAAAGTAGAAATTGATGATGGACTCTGATTTGATGAAGGATAGGCTCTAATGGAGAATTAGGGAGTGATACTGACTTTACTGGACAACTTGGGAGATCAAGGGAGCAAGTACTATCAAAATATCTTCTAGTAGGGATGTAGTCTCCCCCTGAAGTTTGGATTGTTTGAAGTATGGTTGGTGTTCTATGAAAGTCACATAAGCTAAAACATAGAGTTTTCTAGTTAGAGGATTATAGCATTTGTAATCTTTTTGTGTAAAAGAATAGCTAAGGAAAACACACTTATGTGCTCGGGGATCTAATTTTCCTCTTTAATGTCTATGAATGTGAACAAAGGTTGTGCAACCAAACACCCTAAAATGAATACATTAGAACTTTGAAACTCTGGATAAAAGGAATTAACGACCTTCATGGGACTTTTATTAGATAAAACTCGAGAGTGCATTCTATTGATCATATGAGTAGTTATGAGGACGACCTCCCCCCAATAAGATTTTGGAACATTTTCGTGAAAAAGTAAGGCTTAGTCACATTGAGTAAGTGCCCATTTTTACATTCAACCACATTGTTTTATTGAGGCGTGTCAACACAAAAAGAATCATGAATAATCCCTTGCCTTTGAAAGTATGAAGTCATTGTGTGGTTGAAGTATTCCCTAGCATTGTCTAACCTAAAATTCTTAATTTTAACCCCAAATTGATTGTGAATCATAGAAAGAAAATTAGGGATAACAGTGCTAAAATTAGAGTTTTGTTCAAGTAAAGCTGTAACTCTAGTACAATCATTTATAAATGTAACAAACCATCTAGCACCAAAAATATTTGAAATAGGAAAAGGACCTCATATATCACTATGAATCAAATGAAAATGTTTAGAGCTTCTTTTATTATTAATAGGAAAAGATATACGAGTGTGTTTTGCCAACGCACACATTTCACAATGAAAAGCTAAAATGTCTAATCCTTTGAACAAGTTAGGAAACATTAATTTAACAACTCTAAACATAGGATGACTAAGGCGAAGATGATAGAGCCAAATGGTCTCTTTATTGGAAGAATCTAAGCAAAGACACAGATAAATTATTCATAATACTCTAAGATGAATCAAGGTGATAGAGACCATTCCTTTCTTTAGCAAGTCCAATCTTCCTCCCTGAGCCCTAATCTTGCAAAACACAATAACCAGGAGAAAAAATTGAAAGGCATTTAAGATCATAAGTAATTTTTTTAATTGACACAAGGTTGTTTGATAATTTTAACACATGGAGTACATTTTTAAGAGTGAGGGTAGGTGTAACCATAATGTTTCCTATACTTGCAATGGTAGCCAAGGATCTATTTGCCACCATGATCTTCCTATTACTAGGGCAAGGGTTATAGATATTGAAAAAACATGGTGAAGGAGCCATCTAGTCTGTAGCTCGGGAATCAATTATCAATGAATTAATGTAGTTGTGTCTGAGACATTCATGCAAATGGAGAATGAAGACTTACCTGAGAGAGCCAATGAACAAGGCCCAGATGGTTTTTCATGAGAATCTAGCAAGTTTTTCAATTTTTCTATCTCCTCACTACTGAATCCACCATTATCCACCTTTGCTGAAGGTGTCACTAATAGTAGGATCCATCAAGTCCCAAAGCCATGACATAATCATTGAATTATCTTCATCCATGCTTCAAATGTTGGGTCTTGCTTTGCTGGTCCATTTCTTGTGATATAGCTAAGTCTTCCTTTTCCCTTTAGGTATGTACGAATGAATTGAGACCATTTCAGATGGTTTTTTCCATTGAGTCAATAAGAGGCTCTAATGTTTTGTAACTCACTAATTTTTGGGACAAAATTTACCTCCATTGGATGGAATTGTCGATTGTAGAGATAGTGAAGGAATAGAAGGTTTAAAAAACATAAGACTTTGGAAAAAAAATTACAACAATTAAGGCTGTGAAAAAAAAAACTAGAGAAAAACTAACAACAATGAAGGTTGCACAACAACAAAATTTTGACAAGGAAACCCTCAAGATTTGATCCTATGTTGAAGAAGATTGAGAGGAAAAATTCTTTCTCTTACTCTTTTGGGTTACAATATATCATAATATATGCTGTAAGTCTTAGATATAGAATAGGAAACTACATAATCTAGAAATAGAGAAAATCTTAACTAAAATTCCTCAAATCAAGGGATATCATTAACAACCATAATATCTATCAAATAATATTAGTGTTTACAGCTAATATACATGTCAACAGTTACAAATATTCTCAAAGAAACAGGCAATACAACATGCAAACCAGCAAGCACTCCCATAGATCTGAATCTTAAGCTTGGAAAGGCAAAGGAGGATGCAATAGTAGATAGAAAAATGTACTAAAGCCTAGTAGGGAAACTCATTTACTTATCTCACACGCTACCAGATATAGCATATGCTATAAGTGTGATTAGTCAGTTCATGCATAGCCCAAAGAAAGTTCATCTGCAAGTAGCTTACAGAGTACTACATTATCTTAAAGGAATACCAGGGAAAGATATTTTGTTTAAAAGGAATGGAGGATTGGTACTTGAAGCATACACTAATGTTGATTTTGCTTATTCAATTGTCGATAGAAGATTGACATGGAGAAAAAAAAAAGGAGTGGTAGCTCGGCCAAGTGCAGAAGCCAAATTCCAGGCAATGGCTCAAGGTGTATGTGAACTACTTTGGTTAAAAATCATCATTAAAAACTTGAAGATTAAATGAGACGGTCCTATGAGACTCTATTGTGACAAGTCTAGGATAAGTATAGCTCACAATCCGGTACAATATGACCGAACCAAGCACATCAAAATCGACAGGCACTTTATCAAGGAGAAGCTGGACAAGGAGAAGCTGGACAGTGGACTGATTTGTACTCCTTATGTGTCTACAGATTATATCCTTAAGATATTATTGGTTAAAATTCTGATAAGATTGGTTAAGATTCTGATAGGATACACCATAATTTATGGCTAACTTTCTGCTCAGACATTATCTTCAATGCAATTGAGAGACAGCAAGAAAATGAAAAACAAAAGCTAATCAGGTTAAAGAATTGGAGTGAGTACAGATTGTCTGCTTTACTTTCCTACGATTGCAATTCATATTTCATGTGCAGGAAAGCGACAAGAGAGCTTACCATAAGCACTTAATCTCTCTTACTACCCCGAGGAGCGCAAACTTTTTCCAACCCTTTACCAAGTGAAGCTCTAAATCCATCTTCCTTCGGTGAACATATTCTCTCCAACCCTCTCCCCAAGGAGGCTCCAAGCTTACCTTCCTTCTTTGGCGAAGAAACATGATTTTCGGGTTCCTTATTCTTCGGATGGATTGTCTGAACAATGGCTTCAATTTCTTCCTTTGCTCTTTCAAAAATATTTGGACCTTTGATCTCATCAATTCTAGTATTAACATCAATGTCATCACTTCTTCCATGAGTTTCTTTATCATGAAGAACCTGTGACTTCTCAAGGTGGATCATCGCTTCGAAGTGTTCCTTTGCTCTGTCGATTAGATTTGGTGCCTTTGCCTCGTTGTCTGCCAGTGTAGAGAACAAACATTTAGACAAGTTCAAGATTAACAGAACAGACATGGTAGCAGACAATCAGGAAGTGGTGCCACTGTACAACATCAAAACCATGAAAGGATAAAGCATTCTAAAGCAACGTCTATCAGGAACCTGCTTTCTCCGCTTCTAACTCTGCCTTTGTAGATTGATTCCTGAACAGAAATGACCACATAAGAACTACAAAACAGAACGAGCCTGCCTTATCTAAAATGTAGTCTCCATTCTAGTAGTAACAAGTTGATTCAGACCTTTTATCAGAAACTTTGTGCTCTTTCTTAGTATGAATTGTTTGGACAAGAGCCTCTATTTCCTCCTTGGCTCTCTCAAACATGTTAGGCGCTTTGACGTCATTCAATGGCTCATTACTTGTTCCGTGAGTCTCCTTGCGATGGTGATTGTGATGCACTTTTTTAATCTCCTCTTTTCCCTTCTTAAATAGACTTGGTGGTGCCCTCACATTTTCATCTGCCAGAATCACAAAAACCATCAGAAAGAACTCAGTTCTACGTTCTAGTTTGCTTCCAGGGTATTCAGAATTCACTAACTCAACTACAGAATCACAACCTAACAAGTATTGAGATCAGAGAATTTAATCACTGCCCATCAATCCACCTTGACAGAAACGATCAACAAATTACGCATATGCTGCGTTTGAACGTGTTAAAAGGAGAAAATGATGCGTGGCCTTTTCTTCATTTCTTCATTTGAAGAAAAGGAAAACAAGTGAAAAACAAACTTGATCTGCATTATCTTGTTTTCACAGAAATCAATCAAATCAAGTTTTCATAATACATACGCAAAACACGAACAAGTTTGATATGCTGTATCTTGAAAAGTAAACACAAACATTTGACGAGCGACTTCCATGATCAGAGAATGAGAGAAATCGTACCCGATTCAGCCATTTGATCGAAGTTGACGACGGAGAGATTCGGTTGAAGCGAGTTGGTGGTTGGTTTTGGTATGTGATTATAATTTTTCAAGGAAACAAAGTTGGTGGGCAATCCGCAATTGATCCATTCTTGTTTAGAAGAGAAACAAACGACGTATGTTTTTGCCACGTCAGACAGTTCAAACTCACATGCCTTCCTTTTAAACTGACTTTCCGTTATCTTTCACGTTTTGCATATGACGTTGACGGCAAATTAATAAATATAATGGATAGAATAAATTAATTTATTACAAGAATTGCAAAATAGTATCTAAATTTTATAAAATTACAAAGTAATTATTTAATATAAATTTTTTACTTGATTTCAATTATATCTCAAAAAATTATAATAATATAAATTTAATATAAAAAATGTTTTTATTTTTGTTAATATTATTTTCATAAACTAAGATAAAAATCGTTAACTCTTCAAATAAATATAAAATTAAGATTAATATAACTTAAAATATACATTTATAATACACAAAAAGTATATAGAATTATAGATCTTAAATATGAAATATATCAATTTTAAAAATATTTAATTATATAATTTAGAATCACTTTATATAAGTCTAATTACTTAAAAATATTAAATATATTCTTATTTGTATATTTTCTATTTATTAAACACATTATAATCAAATTTATCATTTTTTAATGTAGAGAAGAAATTTAAAATTTTTAATTTATTCCTATAATTTAAAAAAAATAAATTTTCAACAAGTATTTTATTAATCAGGCTATACTATGGGCTAGGGTGACCTATGGCCCGGCCTGTGACTCAACAACCGGGATAGGTCAGTCCATGGCCCAACTAGACCAATTTTAGCCTGTGGCCCACTCATGATCCTGTCTACTTTGACTAAAATCGGGCCTGACTAAAATTGACATCCTTAGCATCAAAATCTGATACGGTACTCTTTTATTTGATATTAATTTTTTTTATTTGATATTAATTATTTGATCGATATAGTCGATATCAACCAGTAAGGTATGGTATTCAAACCTATAGCAATGAATCGGAATAGGCTTTGGGTCACTTTGAAAAAAATATTTAAAATATTAATTTTAACTTTTTTAATTTAACGCTAAACTTTAAAATCTTTTAAATTTAGTAATTAATTCTGTAAAACTCGTATAACCTGAGTTCAAACATTACTTTTATTTGTGTTGCACTTAGTATCTGATGGAAACGTCACATTAACAAAACTAACATTTTAATTTGATTTGTACTGGTGTTAAAAAATTAGTCACTAAATTATAAAAGATTAAATACTTTTTAATTTATTATGTCAATGTTTTTTTTATGTAAGTTTGCTCCAAATTTGATTAAATTTTAATAATTTTAATTTTAATTTTGACTCGATTAAAATTAAAAAGCATCCTCTGTGATAAAAGTGATTGATAAATTGATACAGTCGATGCAGATCATTTGGATGCAGTCATTTTTACCATTTATAGATATTACCATCAAAATTAAGATATATGCATATTAATGGCTTACGAATTAAAACACTCAGTAATTTTTTAAGATAAAATAAAAGTTGCTAGTTTAATTTTAAAAAATTAAGATTATGTATTATTAAAATTTTCCGAAACTGAAGAAGGCTTTCACTAAATTTTTATAGTAAAATTGGGTTAACATATTACGTGAATGTTAAAATTATATAATAATTTACTATACTATATTCAAATTGCCTGTAGCTTTTAAGAACAAGGAATTTTGGACCGATGGGACCATCCCAAGAGGTCGAATCACTAATTAAATTGGATTACATTTTAGGAGGTGGACCAAAATGATATGAGGCCCTTTAATTACTTTTCAGCTTTAGATATTACTCATCCAATAGACTTGTAAAATATGATCTATATAAAGTAGTCGTCTTAAATTGAGAAAATTGAACCTTTTACATGTTAAGATTGAATTAAGAATTTGAATTTCAAAATTTTTTATTTAGTTCCTAACTTTTTAAATTTTGTATAAATTAGGTAGAATATGTTTTTTAATAATGTGATTAAGAGATGAACATTTAAGTAGTATTTAGTAATTATATCATATCAATAAAAACAAATTTTTAACTTGACTTATACAAGTTTTAAAAGTTAAGTCACTAAATTAAAAACTTAAAAAAGTTTGGTATTAAATTAAAGAATTTTTAAAAATTAACTCCCCTTTAATTTGTTATCTCAAATTTAAATATACTTGTTGTATTATAAAAATCAATTAAATCATTATTATTTAATAATTATTAAAAATTATTCTTAAAAATAATAACTACTAATAATTATAAATTATTAATGATAAAAATTTTCATTACTTTAATTTCCATTTTCCATTAAAAAATTACAAAGTATATGTTACGCGAGATGTAAGATATAGCGACGAACATGTCTTTCTGAAATTCACACAAATCAGTTTCAGTTTATTTTAATGATGTAATTAATAAAGGGATATTTATATAATGTTTAAAGGATATATCACACCATCAAAAATAATTTTTTAATTTGATGTATACAGTTTTTAAATGTTAACTCGCTAAATTAAAAATTTTAAAAGGGTTGGTATTAAATTAAAAAAATCAAAATTAAGTATTGTTTAATTTATTATATCATTGTTTTATTACAAGATAAATCAAATAGCTAGTATTTAATAAAAATTATTAAAAATGATAACTAGTAGTAATTAATAATTATTAATGAGCAAAATCTTTCACGACTCTAATTTCCAGTTTCTACAAAAAAACATAGAAGGATATTTTGACTCTGTTTGGCAAACAACTAATTGTATTAGATATTATCTGATTCTATCAGTTAATTTGTCAAGCAAATTGCATTAATTATTTGTTAAAGATGTTTGGTAAAATTAGCTGTTTAGTATTAGCTGATTATGTATAAAATGATTTATAAAGGCATGACTTTAAAAAAGATTATAAGGGTATGAATATTATATATCTTAATATTTTGTTGAATATTTTTATAGGAATTTAAATTTTAGATATTTAATTCTACAAAAATTATGTTTATAATTTTAATAAAAATTATTATTATTATCATTATTATTATTATTATGTTATAATTGATTCAATTAATTAAAATATTGAGTTTTTTTATATTTAATATGATTTGTTTTAATATTATTTATATTAAAGATAAATTATCATATCAATTTTTATAAAATCAAAATAAGTTAACATTAAGTTTAGATTTGGAATAAATACATTTCAATTTAAGTTACTAGCTTTTGCTTAAGAAAGAAGAAGTAGTATATATCACAGAATATTGCATTATTTTTTATTTTTATATAGAAATAAATTATTAAATATCAAAAACTGAAGAATTAATATTAAATTACCTAAATATTTTAAGTACAATTTATAGAACGCATAGTTTTTATAGCATAGTTGAAGTAACCACTTGAACCTCCTTGATTTTCCATTGCCATCTTTTTAACAGAAACTTATATTTTAACCAAGCATAGTTGATGAGTTATATACTCTTTCAGACCAAGATGAACAAAGGAACTTAGCGTCTGAGGACGCGAAGACGGATGACAAGGACAGAAATTTTTGTCCTCTGAGGTGTTTGCTTACCAAAGACAGAAATTTTTGTTCCGTCCTCAGAGGACGAAGACAGAAATTTTTGTCCAACTCAATTCTTAGGTACAGATTCTTGTCCGCAGGACAAGAAAAGGAAATGACCACCTTACTCTCTCATTAATAATATTATTACATATTAATAATAATTAATAATAATATTAATAATTAATAATAATAATTAATAATATTATTTGTATTTACCAGGATGACGTAGACTATGCCTCTATAGTCCGTATCAATCACTCCTGCAGCTATATCTACTCCTTTGATCGCAATTGAAGATTTTCCAGCAATTCTGCCATATATTCCTGGTTGCGATATTTCTATTCTGATTCCTGTAGAAATTGATTTCCTTTGAAAGCCAGGAAAAATAAAGATAAAACAGTAAGCCTACGATTTTCCCATTATCAAGACAGAAAGAGACCCGAAGAAAATAATGAAGAAACTGAGGATGAAGATGATGCAGAAATTGATAGGATAATGGTAGCGGTACATAATCCTATACATCAACCATACAAAGTGGTAAAGGAGGAACAAATATGTTGCAGCATATAATCCAATGCATCATTAAAGGCATAAAATCCCTTAAAATGCGGTTTAGCAAGTTTTATGG
>JANZLX010000008.1:2641408-2698885 GCA_025531955.1 Erythroxylum orinocense | reverse complement strand
TTGAAGCTATCGTTTTTAAAGAAGCCTTATCTTGGTTGATCTAATCTGACTTTTAAGGGTAAGCATTATTCGGGCCGGCCTGATTTGAATTAATTCGGATAAGTAAATGCTAAATTTCGGGTAATTCGGACCGACTGGGGTATTACCTGAATTATTTTCGAGCCGGGATAGGTAACTTTGTAAAAATTCAGGCCGCCCCGATTACCCGAATTAGGTTTAAAAAAATTATGAAATAGGGTAATTAGGGTAATTCGGGTAAATCAGGCCTAGATAATTCGGATAAATCAGGTAAATCGAGTCGGGTAAATGGGTAATTCGGGTAAATTGAGCCGGATAAGTTCACGTAATTAAAAGTTCGGGTTCAGGCTGGGTAAGAAAATTTTTTTCGAATAATTCAGATTGAGCCTGAACAGTAAAAATTAAATTCAAATTATTCGAATGCTTACCTCTACTAACTTTACATCAGTAGAGATGGAAATCGATTATCTTCATTTAGTGCAGCGGCTCAATGAATCAAAAAATGACATCAATAAACTGAAAATGATCCTGAAATATTGCAAATTAATTGCTTGTAGTTTTCAATCTTTTACTTTTAAATAGATTGCAAGCCATGTATATATGGTAGCTCATTTATTATTTAAATCAACTATTAGATATCTCAATAAGCTTAGTTAAGACATGACGCCTAATTTTTATTAGAAACTCTAACTTGTGACGCACTTTTATCTTAATAAATAAATTCAGTTTCGTTCCAAAAAAAAAATCACATAAAGGTAAGATGAGATGTGTATGGTATAATTTTAGTAGATAATGTAAAATATAAAAAAAAGTGACGGGGGTTCTTCGCGTGGTCAAAAACGTCGAACCTGACGGTTGGTGAAAACTTGAAATGGCTTCCAAGTATCAACATGTGTGATAATTAATGGACACTTGTCAATATTATAATATATTATAACTTCAGTTATATCTAATATAATATATCAACACCCACATGGGCCACATCCCAATTTTCTTTATTTTACACGAAACCCTCCTTGCTTTATTCAATTAAAGATTGATGTTGAGCTCAATTTTATAAATATTTTAATTTATCCAACTAGTCAACATTACCAATTTCAACCGGCGGCTGCGAATTTCTCGATTAAATAATAATAATAATAATAATAATAATAATAATAATAATAATAATAATAATAATATTTCTAAAATACCAAAATTGTTTAGATGAATTAAATATATTATCTTCATAATTGGAAATTAGCTTGAAGTCAACTTAATGATATGTAAATTTAATTACTTTACAACAAAATTAAAATATTGTTCACATTGACAGAGTGATGGCCAAGTAAAAACGTTTTTAATTGAGTCTCAAAATAGACCATTTCGCCTACCAAGAGGTCACGCTCTTCTTTAGTATATTAAAGGTTCCATTTACAAAATGTCTCACAGTTCTCTACTCATAGGTATGAAAGAGTTGATTACTAATAATTGGATAGTTTTACCTCTTAACTCAGTGGATGTGGTTGAGTGGAAGAGACTCATCTATTTTTAACCAAAAGTTAGGGGTTTGATTCTTAACTTAAGGTATAAAGCAGCTTTAAATCCTTAGACTAACTATCCTATTTTGTGAGGTACCTACAAATTAGTGGAGGGATTAATTACTCGATCCGCCAGTGACATCTTGGTTTAGACCTAAAAAAATAGTTTTACTTCATCATATTTACGAGGAGAAAATTAGTGTGCCAACTAACTTGCTAACTTTCTCGTATACTTTGAATTAAGGGTTACTACTTTTATTACAACATCTATAAGTGTCCCTCTATTTTTTTAGAGGATATATCTAAAGTTTATTTTTGTAGATTAATCATGTAATTTGTTTCGTTTTTTCTATTCATTAAAGAAAATGTAATATCGGTTGGTGGAATAACAAGAATTTAAGGGATATAGTTTTTTAAATGTGACTTGATTAATTTTATTTTTTTAAAACTATTGTAATTTTTACTAAAATATTATGGCTGTTGTTCTCCTTATTTACTTATAAAAATAATAATAATTGCAGATTCTGAGAAAAAAAATTAAAAAATAGATCGTTTTGCAGTGTAATCTAATGCCCACATGGAGTATGGAACGATGTGGGAAAATAATTGAATGCAGTGACCGAAGCTGTGAGCATATCTTTGTTGAGTATTGACCGAAGAAAACATTCCACTGTAACCGTGTGAGTGACCCCAATCCCGGGCCATGACCAATAAAGTAGTTCAATAAACACAGCACAGAACAAGAAGACGAAAAGAGCAAGCAGCAAGAAGCAGCCAAATTCAGAGTTGCAGAATACTAAATAAAACACTGCAATGAAAAGAAAACCCAGTTGGCGCTTTTTCATGGAAGCTTACTTTCTTTGACCGTCCACAGCTCCCTCTCTCTAGTCTCTCTCCATATATGTATGTACATACGTAAAGCTTATATAAGGCTTCCCATTCCAAAGGGTATTCAAAATATCGATCTTTGAATCCATCAAACAGCTCGTGGCTAGACTTTGAACCTCAAAAAAAAGGGGAAATAATCGTTGAATCATAGATCGGCCATCAAGATTAATTTTCCATTCAAAGCCATCCGTACAAGTGGACTTTTCGGTACCAGACTTCCACGACAGCTCCTTACACTCTTCTGTACTAGGACACGTATTTGAAAGTTAATAAGTGGGACTGCTTTTCTTTGTTGGGTGGGGGTATATATACGGAGGGGCAGTAAAGGGTCAGGAGCATAGCAACCATAAACTTAAAGAGAGAGGGAGTTTGGTTTCTTAACTAGAGCTTGGAAACAGTTTTGTTTCGGAGATATCTTGGAATTGGAAGTTGGGAACTCTGCTTTTGGAACACAAGGTAAAGACATGGAGTAGGAGAAAAGAAGCAATCTTTCGTGTATACTGTAATTAGGGAGTGGTTCTTTTAGTTTGGTTATGGACCAAGGGTCTTGATTGCTCATGGTGTCCTTCCATTTCCATACATGCTTTTCATGATAACCAAAGTTTCTCTTGTTTTGATTCTATTATCAGTTTTGCATGTTTAATTGTGCTTTATTTGGGTAGTTACTTGAATCAGGATGAGGCTTTGGATTGGGGCAAAGGGTATCGATTAGTTGTGTCCATAATTTCCAAACTCTGAATCTATTCAGCATTTGAGTTGAGTTTCATGGTTTGACTTGATTGTTTGTTTTAACCATCTGTGAACAGGTGCAAGTTTGTCTTCTGAATCGAAGTTTTTTGGTGGTTGAGTATCTATGGGATTATCCCTTTCCTTACTGTATTCAGCCTGGAGCGAAATCGTAAGACACAGCTTATTCAGTTTGGCGTTCAATATCAGTTTCCGTACCAAAAATGGTGGTGTGCCCTTGAGAATAAATAGCTTTAAGAAAACAGATACAGAATCCATGACCAAGTCCTTTGGTTCTGAGGCTGGACCCCGTAAAAACACCATAAACCTGAAGAATTGCAAACCTGAGAATGTAGTGCTGGAAAGGTGTTTGTCCTTCACAGATCTTGTACGAGTCAAAGGGAACTCAGGTTCAGAAAGTCTTGACCACAAAGATGGACAAAAGCAAAAACCAGCACTTTCCCTTCCTGAACCGGCAATTATGTTTTCTCCAAGGCCAGTTAGTGAGCTTGATGCTGCAGCAATCAAACTTCAAAAGGTTTATAAGAGCTACCGGACAAGAAGAAACCTTGCAGATTGTGCAGTAGTAGTGGAGGAATTATGGTGAGTACTTCTACCATCTGCAGAATTTGGAAGTTTCTAAAAGCTTCAATCTTGAAATTCTTGTTTTATGGATTGTGTTGATTGATAATTCTGAATGTTGCAGGTGGAAGGCATTAGACTTTGCAGCTCTCAAACGAAGTTCTGTGTCGTTCTTCAATGTCGAGAAGCCAGAGACGGCTGTTTCAAAGTGGGCAAGGGCCAGGACAAGGGCAGCCAAGGTGACCTTTGCATACCAATCTTTTTATTTCTTTTAAGATAATGAATGTAATCTGTTTCTATATCTCAGTGAACATCACAAGGATATTAACACTAGTACTTCCTAATTGCAGGTGGGAAAAGGTTTGTCCAAGGATGAGAAGGCTCAGAAACTAGCCTTACAACACTGGCTTGAAGCTGTAAGTTTTTTAGTGATGATCATTTCATTATCTATTGATTATGTGCACTCAATGGCATAACAGTGGAACAATCAGTATAATCATGCTTTCTAACTTGCTTTCTGTTTCATGCAGATTGATCCACGCCATCGGTACGGCCACAATTTACATATGTACTACGATGTCTGGTTTGCCAGTGAGAGCTCTCAACCTTTTTTCTACTGGTAAGAACTTCCCCATATGGTTGCCTTGTCGATTATGATCGTTTCAATATCCGAATTTAGACAAATCATGCAATCTGAAATCTTTTAAGCACCACGGGATTGGTTTCCTACCTGACTGACTGGTATTGTGCTAAATTTTAGGTTGGATGTTGGAGATGGTAAGGAAGTAAATCTAGATAAGTGTCCAAGGACTGTGCTGCAAAAGCAGTGCATCGAATATCTTGGACCGGTAAGTTTGTTCTGTAGTTTCATTTATAAGCAACAACTTGCCAATTCAATCCACATGAGACTAACTCGACTTGCTTCCTTATATTCCTTCCTGGCATTGCAGAAAGAAAGAGAAGCATATGAGGTGATAGTTCAAGATGGGAAGCTTGTATATAGGCAAAGTGGAGATCTAGTGGATACAAAAGAGGGTACCAAGTGGATCTTTGTACTAAGCACTGGGAGGGCTCTGTATGTAGGGTCGAAAAGGAAGGGGAAGTTTCAACATTCAAGCTTTCTATCAGGTGGTGCCACCACTGCAGCTGGGAGATTAGTCGCCCATAACGGAATCCTTGAGGTATACACTGATTTCATAACTTGACAGATTTTAAGTAAACATCAGGAATCACCCTACTTCATGGGCTAGCTATAATTGACACAATTTCATCTATGTTGTTTCAGGCTATATGGCCATACAGCGGTCACTACCACCCAACAGAAGAAAATTTCAGGGAATTCATCAGCTTTCTCGAAGATAATCGTGTAGATCTCTCCAGTGTTAAGGTCTACATTCACACTAACTTGAACTTGTTTTTGGAGCGTATCTCAATCCGCCTGTATTACAGACTTTACTTTGCATAGGAACAAACAGCTTATTGACTGATGATTTTGATCCTTTTTTTAACAGAGGTTTGCACTTGATGATGACAATTCCTACTCATTCGTCAAGCCCACAGAAGAAGAACAAAATCCAGGATCACAGGAACTTCCTTCTCAGAATTCACATTCAAGCGCAGCAGAGAAAACAACTACAGATGACAGCAGCAAGAGCACGATCAAAGCTGTTAGCCAAGAAGCAAAGGTTGACACCATGGAGGCAGGAGGAGCGTTTGACCTATCCAAACGCTTGCTATGCAACTGGTCCACTGGTACAGGACCTCGCATTGGGTGCGTCCGTGACTACCCTACAGAGCTTCAATCCAGAGCTTTGGAACAGGTCAACTTATCACCCAGAGTGGCTCCTGGAACTCTTTCCAAATATGGTCCGATACCTTCTCCTCGTCCAAGCCCCAAACTCAGGGTCTCTCCAAGGCTTGCATATATGGGACTGCCCAGCCCCAGGACCCCAATTCCTGTGAAGTAAGCTAATTGCTGGAACCTGGTGCACAAACTCATGGTGCCGACCAAACAAGGAGATGAAGATGGGATTAACCAGATTTTTTTTTCTTCATTTTATTGCTTCAATTTTTTGATTTCAGATTCATAATCGATCCGATTCTTTGTTTTTTAATTATCACTTTAGGCCCCCTGTAACACTATATTTTACGTGTATACAAAAAGAAGCCAACAATCGTTGATTATTTAGAATTAAAGATTTATATTTTTCCTTTATCTCCTTCTTTTTTATGCTTTATAAAAAAATAAAAAAAATAAAAAATTTCATTTTCTTAAAATAAAATATTTAAGTTATAATTAATTTAATTAAAGATAAATAAATTAAATCTTAACTTAATTATAAAAATGATTTTATTTACATCGATTAATTATTAAAATAATATTAACCGAATTCGATCCACTGCACTTCAGTTCAGCCCACATGCCTCAAATTCTCCCCCGCCGAACGACCAACACTTCCCGTAACCTCAGTTAATCGGGGTCCTGATTTTGTTCTCGCCCACCTTCCGCCGTCCTTGGAAACCATCGATTTCAGTTAGTTTCATCCTCCAGCATCCAAATCCCTTGAAACATCTGGCTTCTCTATCGAATAGCCTCTTTCCGAAGCACACCCAGAGGATAACGAGGTTAACGACGCGTGGTTTCCTCCTTGTTCTCTGTTGTTTTATCATTTTTCGAGTTGTAGGTATTGTTATAATTCCTATTCAGTTTGCTTACCGTGGACGAGTTTTTCTCTGGCGTTCAAATTCATAATGGAGAATCCGCCACCGCAAGCGGAGAGTGCCAAACCTAATCCACCGTCTCATCGGAGATATCACCTGAAGAGCCAAACCTACCTTACTCTCCTTCGAATCCTCTCCTACTGTTCTGACCATCCTCAACTCTGTCGACCGCCTCAGGAATTGAGTCTAGGTATGTATATATCTCCCTTATTCACAGAGATGTTACTGTTTTGTTAACCAAGAATTGTGGAAAGTCACTTCCTCTGTATAATTAATTCGCGATATGTTTATGTGAAGACAGTGGTGGCAATGAACAGCAGCAAGTTCCTGAAAAGGAGGCGTCCAGTTACCTCAGTTGTGATGGCATTGATCGAGAGAGTTCTATGGCTCAGGATAGTGTTCCTGTCGATGACAATAAAAGACCTGTGGGTTTTCAAGACAGGGGGTTCAGTGATACGCAACTGGTGATTGATGAAATTGACAACTTAATGAAAAATGAAGAAGATGGGAATCAGTCTAAAGAAAAGCATACATTTGACCGTGTTGATGCTGATGGGGACCCAAGACAACAAGTGTTGATTGATGAATTAGAGCATCTTATGAAAGGAAGCGGAGAACTTTTTCCTGACGACAATTGTCACTTGTCTACAACATTAGAGGAGAATCTGAATAGAAATGATGGAGGAACTGCACCTTTGGACAACCAAGAACAATGGCAAGGTGATCCTGGACTCTGCAATCAAAATGTCTCTGACATCTCTGACTCGTCTTTCAATAGGATTATGACTAGTGGAGGTCCAAAACCAAGTTATGCTAACGGTAAGAGTTGCTTTTCTCAGACTAATGAATCTAGAGTTGTCAATGAAGTGCAGCAGGGAGACTTGGAATTGGAGAGACCTGTTTCTGCTTGTAGACCTATGGATTCTCCTAATCATATGATTGAAGAAGGAGAGATAGAAAATATAGAAATTTCCGGGGAACCTGAGATGGATAAAAGATCAGTTGGTGTAGTTTCTGAAGATGCCATGGTTTTAGCGACAAAGGAAGATGAGAGAGCTTTTAGTGTTGCTGAACAGAATCAGTCACCTTTTAGAGGAAAAGTTAAGGACTTCGAGTCGACTTCCATTTATGCGGATGTAGCAGATAATGATGCTAGACAGCACAAGGCCAAAGAAAGCACTAGTTCTGAGATAACATGTAAGCGGAAACTAGTTGTATACGAGGATCCTATGTTTGCTGAAGAACTAGTTCCGGCTAAGAAACGTGAGACAGGTTGTGGATCGAAGGAACGCAAGAAAATTTCTGAATCCAAGAAGAAATCTCATAAAGGAAAGGAACAAAATAAAGGTTGTATGGCCACGAAACAAAAAACTGGTACCAATGTGAAGGATGTGGCATCTAACGATCTGGAATTAAATGGAGCAAAGGTAGATCAGGATGCAACTGTAAGACAAGGAACTGCATCTAGCAAAATGGTACTATGTTTCTTGATAGTTTTTCCAGACTTGATTTTATTATGATTACAATTTAAGTGCAGTTCATGCTGACCAACAATGTTGGCTTTTAGTCTTGGGTTTTGCTTTAGAAATGGAACATCTTTCTATAGAAGTTTATGCCTCTTTACTCAGTGTAGAAAGGGTATGGCAGAGTTGCACAGCTGGTGTCAATGAATAATTGTACTGTTCTCAGTACTATTTATCAGGGTTTGGAATTCATTCATCAGTTTGCTTAAGATGGATGTGCTTCTGGAGTTTCTTATTAATCTCTGAGACTTATATTGAGTGTCTTGAAATTTTGAGTGAATTAATCTGATAGCTAGTAAAACCAAGCAAGTTTGTGCGAACACTTTTATGTTCTCTTTCCCTCCCTCAAATATAGCACATAATCTTATGGGTGCCTGTGTGCAGCGAGCTGTTGATGAGACCTTTAAACATAGGTGACATAGAATATTTGACCTTATAACTTGTTAGATTGTTTTTGAAGAATTTTAACTTATTGTTTGCTATGGTTTTCTGCCACAGGATGATGCCCCGTGTAATAAGAGAAAACGGAGTGCTCCTTCTGAACAGAGCAAAGCAAGGAAAAAGGTTTATGTTTGTTCATTTATTTTCTTTGGTTTTTGAATAGGTATTTTGCAATATCTTTGTTCTACAGTTCATATACATGGGAACTCCTTTTGTGTCTCATCTGTACTTTACTTCACCTTTCAACCAAAGATTTAATAGTATTGATCATTGCTTCTGATGTGTACAAAGTTGACTTATCAAATTGACCTTTTTTCTGCAGGAAAAGAAACGAAAGAAGCGAGCAGAGGCCAATCGAAAACTTGGTGTTAAAAGGCTGAAATTGCGCCCTGTGTTGAATAATCCAAAACCAGTACAATATTGCCGCCATTACATCTTAGGAAGATGCCAACAGGTAAGTAATTACGTCTTATCCATGCATTATAAGTAGCCTTATTTTTGTAATTTTGAAGTCAGAAATTGTTCATCCCGCATTAAAGCGTCCATATAGTTAACTAGCAGAATGTTCCGATGTTCTATTTTGCTGTGATTTGCTTGATAAACTGCTATGCTGTTGCCTATGTGAAAATTATTATCTGAAATTCTTGATCTTTATGATTTGGTGGTACTACTTTCATATTACATGCATATCTGATGGCCCTACATTAATGAAATTTTAATACTTATCTCAAGTTTGGGATGAATCAATTTAACAGTCGCAGAAGTTGAGCTACTACTTTCAATTTTCTTTACCTTCTTTATGTTTATCCCAAATGAAACAATGAAATTAGCCCTTCCCAGCTGTTTCCCTGTCTTATTATCTATCATATAGATCTGGAGACTCCCAATTAGCTGATGTTGAGCCTCATCTTTAGTTAAGAAGGGGCTTTTTTGGGGAAAAAACCCAGAAAGTCATCAAATTTTCTTAAGTTATTCAGTAAACTTAACTCCGATTTTGTTTAATTTCGTCTCTAACTTGTAATGTTGTAATAATAAATCCAAATAGTTCATCCTTGTGGTAAATGATGATCAAAATATATTGAAAAGGTTAAAGAGCTGTGACTGTCAGGTGTATGTGTAGGAACATATCCTAAACGGTGGTTGGGAACTAATTTTGATCTTCCACAGATGCAATGCATGGTTAATTTGGATCTATTTGTTACTAAATTAAAAGTTAAGGTCAGATTGAAAAAAAATAAAGTTGAGGGCTTAATAGAATGCTCTTATAAAAGTTACTTAGTTGAAATCCTTTTGCTTTTACAATGCAAAAAATGTCATCATAAGTTGGAGTTTATGCCCTTATTTGATTTGTTGGGTAAGGTGGTCACTTTCTTTTCTTTTTTGATTTTGATAGGGTGAACAGTGCAATTTTTCACATGACACGACGCCTGTGACGAAATCCAAGGTATAATGCTTCCTTTTCTTTTGTTAGACAAGATATAATCTGTTACATGTTGCCTTTCTAGTTTCTAATTGTAGTTTGATGATCTTTCCTAAACTGTTCTTGAAATTTGTTGCTGCAGCCATGTTGTTATTTTGCACGCAATTCATGCATGAAAGGAGATGATTGCCCATTTGATCATCAACTCTCCAAGTACCCCTGTACTGCTTTTGTGTCAACAGGTCATTGCAGCAGGGGTGCAGGTTGTATGTTTTCACACAAGGTAACTTCTTTTCTTGAAAGAGTATGTTCTTTATTCAGCCAATTTATAGATGCTATGTAGTACCAATGGTTGTTGGGTTCTTTATCTAATTATTGACTACTATCCTTTCAGATGCCTCCAAAAGAAGAGTTACAGTCTGCTTCAAATGTTGGCTCTACTGACCTTAGGCCTTTGCCATTGACAGGCACTTCAAATTCAAAGACGCACCTCGATATTAGTGTCAATTCACATCAGGTTCTCAAAGCCTTACCTCATTCTGGAGTCACTTCTCATAAAAAGTCAGGACAGGGTGGGGAAAAGACTGTAGTAAATCTGCCTGCAGTTGCACCCAAAGGCATCAACTTTCTATCTACTGGGGAGTCATTAATTGTCGCCTCCAGTCATCAGAATTCAAGTAGTTTATCTAAGGGAAAAAATATGGGTGTTAAAGTTGGGAATCACGTAGATCAAAGCACAAGTGTTCTTAGTGTGGGTGATCAGAAAGAAAAAAGTGCATCAGGTTCAGCTCAAATATCGAACCAGGTTGCAGAAGGAACAACTCAAGCTGTGGCAATCAGGGGGGTAAATTTTCTTTCGTTTGGCAAATCTCCGGTGGGGTATTCTTCTGTTGGAAAAATTTCTAGCTTGACTGCCAATCAGGGTGATGATGCTCTCAAGTTATTAAACAGTTCGTTAATGCACAATCAACCTAGTTCTTCTCAGTGTATGGACAGCAGGATCCAGGCAAGCAAAGTGCCAGTAAAAAGTGTGTCAGATACCAAATCTCCATTGTCAGTGTTGCCGAAAACTGAACTTTCAGGGGCATTGTTTAAAGTGAACACTGCATTACTTGGTGAAGCTTCCACAGATAGCTCTTCTAGACGTAATAAACAAACTAGCTCGGTTTCCAGTGTCAATGGATCCGTTCAAGAAAGTAGCGGTCCATCTGATAAGCATCAAAATGGAGCTGCAAAACCTGGACAGCTGCTGAGGTTGCCGCTTAGCTCTGATCAGGCTTCAGGTCGCATGTTGCACACAAGCACACCAAACTCAGCCCAAAAGGCTCTCCTCTCAACACTAGCATTTGCGAAAAAGATGGAGTCTGAAATGAAGATGAATAAGCCGAATGTTGATGATCTTGTTGACAACTCTGGGGTCAAGAAGGGAGTTGGTAGCAGTAGTTCTGGTGGTTCCCTGAATGGTTCAGCAATGGCTTCAAAGATCTTGGATTTCTTGACTGGTAAATAAATGAGTAAACTTCCTACTTCTTTGTGTTCTAGCAAGAACTGCAGCTAAACCAAAGATTTCTTTAACTCACAGTTGATACAATATTGTTGTTTATTAATATTTCTTTTCAAAGGTTTTTAATTTAAATTCTGTAATTGTTAAGTAATATTATACTGCACGACAATTAGGCAATCTCAATAGTCGACACGTGACTCACGCTGCCTCTTCCCTTTCAAGCACAAACCAAATCACGTGAATTGCAATGACTTTCTTTTTAAGAGTGGAAACAATAAAATGACGTCGTCTAGCCGTTTCATGTGATAGAAGAGAAACTATATTTGAAAATTTCATCTTTAGTTAATTTCAAAATACTAATAAAAATATTAATTAAAAATTTAACAATAAAAAAATATTATAGCATAAATCCATGATGGATTCAATTGAGTAGATACAGAGTAAATTACCTTAAAATCCTTAGGCACTTTTTAAAGTACCTAAATCAGTTTCTTAATTAGATACGGCCAGGTGTCTCTACGTTACTTTTAAACATCAATTCATCTTTCCACTACATGTTTATCCCACTCTCAAATACCAGACGTTTCATATCTCAACAGTCTGTTCTTCTGTCAACATTTAGAATAAAGCAAAGCAGAAGCATAAAGTTATAAATAAATAAAGGCAATGCGAGCTATAAGTATGTAATTATTATTTTTTATTTTTGAAGTGGAACAAAGAATGATTATACCATGGGAAAAGAAGAAGAAGAAGAAGAATATACTCTTACTTTAAAGCATATCACAATTAAATATATTTTCATATAAAAGATACAAATATTAAACATTTAAAATTGGTGTAATCTATTTTTTTAATAATTTAATTTTTAACTTGGTAAAATTTATTAATTAAATACTACTAATTGTGTTAATAATAATAACAAAAATTAAGAACAATGTTTTCAAAATCGGATTAGAAGTTAAACTATTAAGAAAAAATATGTAAGGTTTAATTGATTCAATTGGTAAAAGACTATTATTAAATTGATTAATAATTAAATAAAATTTAAAAATTTGAAATACTCATAAAAAATTTAAAATTTAATTAAAAAGAATACTTTTAAATAAAAATAATTAATTTATAAAATTTGATTAGTTTAAAGAATTTAAGCAATTAATTATTAAATTAATCAATTTTAACAACGAGAATTATTAAAATAAAATGAATCGAAAGTTAAAAATAAATAAATATTTAATTCAAATCGGTTTATTTTTAAACCACCCTTATAGCTGAAAATTAAAATTAACCGGCTAATAAATGAATAAAATAAATGCTCAATTTATTGCAAAATAAGCAAAAAATTAGCGTTCAATGTCTTTGTTACACGCGCGCGTATAGACACGCCCACAGAGACACTTCCAGCGGAACAGTGACATCCGTTTGGGAGTTGGGAAATTAAAACCAAAAATTGGGTGAGATTAGAAAAGAAGTGTTGTTTTAGTGTGAGAGTGTGTTTGAGGGAGGTAGAGAGAAAAAGTAGAAATGTCAATACCTAGAAGACTAGGAGAGACCCAACTTTTTTTCATTTCACCTTTGGTTTCCCAATCTTTGATTGGATTCACTTCTGTAATTAACTAACACTAGAATAGCTTTTTTTTTTCTTGGGTTTTTTGTTCTTAGTGGGAGCTAAGAAATTCTGATATGTAGACTAGGAAGATCTTCAATTTGGCTCTGTGGCTTTCCCCGTCTCCGTACGAGTTTTTTGGATTTGTCGGTGCGGTTGTTGCGGTGGTGTATAGTGTTGCTTTGTTTGATTTTTCAATTTTAGCGGCATTGAACTTTAGAAGTTTGGAAATTGTTTACTTTTCAATTAGGTTTTTTTTTAGTCGTATCTAGAGTTTCGATTCTTTTCTGTGGATTTGGGATTTGATATGGAACCCCGTGTTGGCAATAAATTTCGGCTTGGTCGAAAGATCGGCAGCGGGTCGTTTGGCGAGATCTATCTGGGTTTGTAAATTAGCTTCGTGATACTGTGCTAGTTTTTTTTTTCCCCCTTTTGGTTTTTGCCCTAAAGTTGTTTGCTTGGTGTGATTGAATTATAGGTACCAATATCCAGACTAATGAAGAAGTCGCTATTAAGCTTGTGAGTAGTCTCTTTCATTTGTTAGTGTACTTCTATTATTATTTTTCATTTTCTTTGCGGTTTTCTTCTATTTCTGAATTGCCAACGTTTAATATCACCTACTGGATGGTTTTGGCTATATATGAATTTACTGCCCAACTGTAAGATTGGTATAACTCCGTTGAAAGTAGAAAAATGATGGTTGTCGGGTCCTCTTAGCTTCTATTAGCAACTAGTATAATATAAACATGGTTGGACTTTGAAGGCTTGAAACTGCTTTGACAAAACTTTGTCCTGTTTAGTTGAAACAAAGAAACTGAGGGGAAAAGTGAAGTGTTTTACAATGATCCAGAGGTTTTAACTGCTAGTATTATTGCATAGTCCAAATCACAGAATCTCTGGGGTCTGCAAATCGGTTTAGTTTTCCTGCCCATGTATAGGTTAAGGTTAGAAGTGCCTGCAGCTGAAGAAGGCTTTCTGTTGTTTCCCTAACCTGTAGTTGCTTTCAAATATTCTTTTGCTAGTAACTGGACAACGATATATCACAGGTTGGCTGTGTAATTACTGGCTTATGGGAAATCCATCTAATATGAAGCAATCTTCAGGGATTGTTCTAACAAGTTATCCGTTTGTTGAATGGAGAAGAACTTATTAGAACTGTTTGGGGGCAGACAACTTATAGCAGTTTTTTTAATTAATTGAATGTAGAAACAGATGTTCTCTAACAAGATTAGTCGGTTAATCGAACTTAGTTTTCTGGCAACCAGTCTGCAGCTCTTTTTGAACAGGGGTAAACGCATAGGTCTTGGTAAACTGGCCACATACCGGGCTCCCTAGCTGGTTATTTGGCACCCGCTAGATAATGTACTCTGGTGAAATATGTGGAAAAATGAATTTGGTAGAAAATTTATGTCAGCTGCAATTAAGAAGAGAATGTGCTTAATTTGATGTTTTCATGTTTTTTTGCTATCCCATCAAATTCCTCTTGATGAGTACTCGGTCTTAATTTTATGGGGTTTATCTTGCTCAAAATTCTGTTCTCAGGGTGTTTACTGTTGACTTACATTTTCTTTAATGTTCAGGAAAATGTGAAGACAAAGCACCCACAGTTGCTGTATGAGTCGAAGTTGTATAGAATCCTTCAGGGAGGAAGTAATGAGATCTTTAGTTGATTACAATTTTCCCTTTCCCAATTTTGAGCAAATAATCACATTTCATGAACTCTTTGATCCAGTTTGCATTTGAGTATTTTGAGACTCTTACGATTTTTCTGGTTCTAACAGCTGGAATCCCAAATGTGAGATGGTTTGGTGTTGAAGGAGACTATAATGTCCTTGTGATGGATTTGCTAGGACCAAGTCTTGAAGATCTTTTTAACTTCTGCAGTCGGAAACTATCTTTGAAGTCGGTCCTTATGCTTGCTGATCAAATGGTTGGTTTGCTGTAATTTTTATATTTCCTTTATGACTTTTGAAAACTGTCAACTTATGTTGTTTGCTAATTGTCTTTTTAGATCAACCGAGTTGAGTATGTTCATTCAAAATCATTTTTACATCGAGATATCAAGCCAGACAATTTTCTTATGGGCTTGGGGAGGCGTGCAAATCAGGTGTTGTTCTGTTACAAATGTTTGTTTTTATTATTTATCACCCTTATTTGAGATTTATGTCAATGTAATAGTTATGGCTCACTTGCATGTAGGTATACTGCATTGATTTTGGACTGGCAAAGAAATACAGGGATAGTTCAACCCATCAGCATATTCCATACAGGTTGGAGATTGTTGTTCACATGAATTTGAAATAAGTTTCTAGTATTTGTGCTTTAGTTGGGAGTTATAATATCTTAAAAAACGCTTTGCCTTGCATTCTTGAGCGTGATATATTTGCTCATTCTCTTAGAAGTGGTGCCAATGTTGCTGGCTTGCACTATGGTGGTGCCTATGTTACTGCATTGCACTGGCATAATGGTCTAGATATTGTGTCACTGCTCTGCATCACTATGATGCAAATACTTGCAAAAGATATTGATATAGTATTTTAATTTATTTTTTAAACTTGTTTTATCAATAGTTTATTCTTATTGCAGGGAGAACAAAAATTTGACTGGAACTGCTAGATATGCTAGCACGAACACTCATTTGGGTATTGGTATGTGCTTTTATCTGAGTACTTGACCATTTTCATCAATATATTGGTCCTATTGCTGAGTTTTGTATGTTGATTTCAAATATTTAACTTTCAGTTTACTGATGTGTTGGATTATGTAGAGCAAAGCAGAAGGGATGATCTAGAGTCTCTTGGTTATGTTCTTATGTATTTCTTAAGAGGAAGGTGAGTTTAATTTCACAAAGATCCTGCCTTCTTTTCTTCGATACTGTTTGGTTATTGGGCTTCCTTCTTCTGTAGCCTTCCTTGGCAGGGACTAAAGGCAGGAACTAAAAAACAGAAATATGAAAAGATTAGTGAAAAGAAAGTTTCCACCACAATAGAGGTAATATGTTTGCAGTTATTAAGTTTTAATTTTGCAAATGGTGTTTGTGATTGCCAAAAAGATGAATAGATAGTGCTTATTCTAGGCTTTATGCCGAGGTTATCCCACTGAGTTCGCATCATACTTTCATTACTGCCGGTCACTAAGATTTGATGATAAGCCAGATTATGCTTACCTGAAAAGAATATTCCGTGACCTCTTTATTCGTGAAGGTATGCTTCTTGTAGTGGTTGAATGAATTAGATTGAAATCACCTCATCTCTGTTTCAATTTTGTAGGTGAAGTGCATGACATTGGCATTTAGTTTTCTGAGTCTTATCTCTTGATGGTCGTACAGGTTTCCAGTTTGATTATGTGTTTGACTGGACTATACTGAAGTATCAGCAATCCCAACTTGCTAATCCTCCAGCTCGAGCTCTTGTACGTTCCATTTTGAAGCTGGAAGAACTCTTCCATGTGAATTTAGTGTGTAATTTTATTGTATATTGACATGATGAACATTTAATGGGTTCTTGATCTAGGGCCCTGTAGTTGGTACCAGTTCTGGAATGCCCCCTGTCATCACCAGTACAGACAGACAAACAGGTTTATAGTAGCCCTTTTATTTCTTTCTAGGATTGGTGAATGTTTGTTTGTATAGGATTGTTTTCATTTACATGTAAATTCTCGTTTAAACTGGCAGTCCTAGTTGAGAGCTTCTCTATTCTTTCATTGGTTGCCTCTAGAATGTTGTCATAGGTTTTGTCACTTGTTTTTTTTCCCTCCAGTTTGAATTTGGCTGTGTGTGTAGTGGCTGTGACATTGTGGTTTATTTTACGTTGATGGAAGAAGTTGACTATTGAATCTCATTAATCTAAAGACGTTCACGGTGGATGTTGCAGCTGAGAGCTTATGATTATTGTGATTTCTGGTTCACCCCTAGGGGAAGGTGTTGCTCGTTACAAACTATTGAGGTTATGCTAATTGTTTCTCTTTGTTGCAGGTGGAGAAGAAGGACGAACTACTACTGATCCATCTCGTAGGAGGCTATCAGGGCAACTCCTAAATACTGCTAGTTATGCAAAGCAGAAGAGTCCAGCTGTACACGATCCTACAGCTTCAAAGGATGCTATGGTAAAAAGAAGGAAAATTGGATTTTCACCCCTTGTGGCTCCCAATTTTGTGCAACACAATTGATTTGAGATTAATGGAAGATGTGGTTTTACATTTTGCCTCTATAAGAATTAATATTTAAGTTGTTATTTGCTGGCAGGCCTCAACTTATTCCTACTTCTTTGGGATCTGTGAATATTGTAATTGAATTCTGATCATATTATGGAGCTCTTAATATCTACACCTCCGTGGCTGAATGTTTGATCATTATAAACTTTTCTTCCCTATCTTTTTGTATAATTCTCAATTTGTTTGGTATCTCTT
The DNA here is from genome assembly GCA_025531955.1 of Erythroxylum orinocense. NCBI lineage: Eukaryota > Viridiplantae > Streptophyta > Magnoliopsida > Malpighiales > Erythroxylaceae > Erythroxylum > Erythroxylum orinocense. The sequence goes on along the minus strand of JANZLX010000008.1, from coordinate 2,681,532 downwards.
TGAAGCATTGTAATGCTATTCAGAAACTGCTCTTTTGAATTTCATGCTTTTTCCTCCTCCCATACCCAAAGCTTGGCAGTTTAGTTTCCTCCAATTGGTTTCAGATCTAATTATTTTTTGCTTGGACAATGCAGTTACCAAGCTCCAATTTTCTGGGGCGTCCAAGTGGATCTGCAAGGCGAGCTGCTGCTTTTTCTAGCAGTCGTGATGCATTTGCTGGAACTGAGTCAGATTCCCAACGCATTCGGATAACTGACCCAAGTGCAGGGACCATGCAGAAGATATCAACCGAGCAAAGAAGTCCTCCTCTTGGATCTTCAGATCATAGGCGCTCATCATCAGCTAGAAATATTTCGTACATGAAGGCATATGAATCCAACATCAAGGGCATTGAGAACCTGAACTTTGACACTGATGAGAAGCTTCATTACTAGGTTGCTCAGCACTTTGAATTGTTCGTGAATTTGCCAGTATACAGATGGTGATGAGTTCTGAAGTTATTGATTGCCAGGTAATTCTTGTTCAATTTTGGGCGCCAAGGCATCAGCTGATCATATATGAAGCAGCTCTCAATGGCTGAGTTGAATTGAAGATGTTGAGAAATTTAGGCTGGACCTGTTAATGTTATTTTACGGTTCTTGGCATGGTTGAAATTGTAAGTGCTGTCCTCTGCTCAAAGCTTTCAATTTGTATGTTCACGACTTCTTGACACCTATAGCTTGGCCGGTCTATAGTAAACCCTGCGAGATTTCCAGTTATGTTAGGCACCACGAGCATGTGATTCAATATGTTTTAGGGTTGCCATGTGTGGTTGTAACGTGCTGGAATTTAACCTACTTTTCGATTATTTTCATGTCTTTCAAGTGGTTTTAGTATCAGATTATCATTTCACGTATTTAGGGTGATTCTAATGGATAGCCTCTTTGTTGCTTAATGTCCTGTTTTGGTTTTATAAGTCTCCGATCACTTTAATTTTTCATAAAGTTATGTATTCACATTTCCATAATTTGGAGGGCTAGTGTTTTTTTTCTCTTTTGTACTTGATAAAAGCTAGATAAACACAAAAGTAACGCGATGTATCATTAAATATGCAGAACTAATCTTGCATATCAACTTATATAGACGAATTCTCTTTCAGCTTGACTCTAGGTATATGGATTTATATTTTGAAGGAAGTTAAAACCTTATAAAATTGAGGAATGCTTAACGGTCAGAGATAAATGGAAGCACCAGTCATACAACAGCAGGGTGAACCAGAACTGGTTCAATTTCAATATAGCTACCTCCAGCTCAACAGAAACATGTTCTACAGACATAAAAGCACATAATAAGTAGGTGTAAATGGAAAGTAGCTTCAGACAAGTACGTCATCCATAAATTACCTACGCAAGTTAAGAATAACTGAATTGGTAGTTGGAATCGTGTGTTCTTGTTTACCAGTACTAAAACAAATGGAAATCTTGTCGTAATGAACCTCTGCAATTCCTCCGAGGAGGCAAAAAGCTTACCAAACTTCTTCCATAGCATGTAAGGAATGATTTAAGGATGTGCAGTGGGATTCCACACAAGCAGCAGATATGAAAGGAAGGAGCTATCAAGTCATGTCAATGTTGACAGCCACATTGCAGAAAGGATATGGGAAAGTGTTGAAAGGGGGAGGATAACTATAAGACCAAAGACAACATCTTTTAACTGAAAAACACTTCCTGAGTTGTTCCGACACACGTACTCCCAATTCATTAGTCCTAAACTGCAGTAACAAGTGCAGGACAAAAACACTAATTATCATACAAGTTCCGGTGATTTCTAATCAATCATATACTTGAAAAGAGGAAGGAAAAAAAGAGAGCAAGTAGCAATACAATACACAAGACCACTTTTAGAAAAATAGCAAAAGAAAGCAACAATATATAAATCCAGAAGTAGTCAACGATTGTTCAAATCACCACCAGCCATAAACAGCTCTAGAGCACCTGTCCTTGAGCCACCTAAAACTCTTCTTAAAAGACCCTTTAACTTTGCCTTCAACGGTATAAATCTTATAACTAGCAACCCTCCTTTTCCTCTGCAACTCTGGATCCTTGAAACTCCAGCTTTTTGAAACAGACCCATTTGCAGACTTGACCTTTTGGAACTTCACATCCTTGTTTCCCATCTGGGTTTGTGTTGAGGAAGCATAAGAAGCACTGTAACATCTTAGATCCTGCATAGCACCTGAGAAAGTGGGTACTGTTGTTGTTGTGGTTGCTGCTGCTGCTCCATAGTAGCTCTCTATCTGCTTTCTTTCATCTCCACATGACTTGGATCTGAAATCCTCCATCTTCTGATTGATTTCAACTGATGTGCTTCTCTCCCCCCCTAGAGATGAAGTCACTCTCACCGTTTATCCTTTTCACATGAGTGAGTGAGTGTCTCTTTTTTGTGTAGCCGGAAAACAAAAAGAGCCTGGTAATAAAGACGTTGTCGAGGAATCGCTCACTTGTAAGTTGATTATGCGTCGGTCTGATTGATATGAATTAGAAGGCTGTTTATTTGGTCGTAAGCATTTTATCATACGGTATTTCGGGAAGCTACGACTAAAATCGAGTTTTGCTTCATCATGTTGGATAAAAATATGAGTAGCTGTTATTATTTTAATATGCTCAAGAAATATTGATGTATTCTAAAATTATTTAAAAATTAATGTTCTAACTTTTATTATTATTTTTAAAATTATATATTTTATTAGATTCAAAAGGATTTTACCATATTTTAATTTTCTTCCTTTTTTTATGTAATTGATTTGACTGGCAAAGGATTGAGAAAATGAATTTGCACGAGGAACATATTCAAGTTCAAACTTAACAAGGGGAAGTAGCCAATGTGTTAAGAAAAAAGAAAAATTGTATCTAGAAATTGATTGAATATGAATAGAAAATAGCTGTGCTACCTAACCATAAATTTATGTCAATGGAGAGTCATACTACGTGCAAGTTCACAAATTCCTAGGGCACATGTATCGAAATAGCCTCTTTAGGGAAAAAATAAAAAAATGAGAGTAAACTTTTCATAAATGAAAAAAAAAAAAGATCCTCAGCATCTTTTAAAAAAAGGAAAATAGACATATTAGATTAAAGCTTTAGTCAAAAGAAAAGAAGATGAGTAAGAATAATTCGAGTTTAATACATAATAATATATTATATATTCCAAATAAATCAATTAACAATTCAATAATAAGATAGAAAGTAGATTCAATTCAATAACTTGTTGATCAAAGAATCCAAAGTTTTTAGTTCAAATTCATAATTAGGCAATGAGATTGGGAAAAAGAAAGAAATAGCTCTCACCGTTGAAAAGCACTGTCTTCGATACTTAAAAATATGGAGTTGGGCATAATTTCCTGCAGAGGAATAATATGGAAGATGTTCTCTTTCGTTTCGTCTCTCCCCTTGATTCCAACAATTGCAACTTGTGCAAGCTATAAATTTTACCGTCGTGCTCTGTTTAGTTACTTACGGAAAAGAATGCGACCAAGAGGATTTATAGTAACCAAAACATGCACGTTAGAAGAAGCATAGTTTAAAGTGTGAAATTTTTTGAACATTCTCGGCCATATGACTTCAGACTTCCTATATACACTTAATAAGTTTGGAAACATACATTCACCGTTGAAAATCATTACTATACACAGGATGCTAAAAGCACGTACCCTTTCATAAACATGTTTGAACATGCTCCATCATTCTCTCCGACTTTTGGGTAACCTGAGAAATCTATTTCAGAACAATAATAGGACTTTACTGTTGGACAAGCATGCATTCACTGTAAAGAGGGTAGTAATCATTTACAACTTCGCAACATGATTGATGAAATTGGTAATTCCTCCAACCTCTGCTTTATCCTTCTAGAACTGCTTATACATTGACAAATTAACAAGCTTATCTGATCGTGAGACTAACTGGGTGATGGCGATGAATCTCCGCATCGGAGAGACGGCTTTTGGCACTCCGGGATTAAAGTTCAGCGGCAATCTGGCAACTCAACTTTTGAGAATAGTATCTAACTTAAAAGACTCACTCATTTAGTTTGATCATCTTGATTCGATTTTCTCTTTCCGATTCATCAAGTCATGGTAATACAGAAGCACACACATCGGTTGACCAAGAATGCAGAATATGAACCAGAAGATCATATTCCCAACCTGTGATTTCAAAAGCAAGTAATTATATGCTTAGTACAGCAATTGGAATAGCATTGTACTGGACTTTGCCTATATTGTACTCCTAATACTTTTCAGCTCAATTTTCTGTCAGGCCAATGCTCCAACAGCAAATAAGTTTTGAGTGCCCAAGAAAATTGTACAGAAACTTTACTGTTGGAAACTGGGGCTAGAATGTTACACATCCCGTCTAAAAGAGCCTTCGTTAATTTCAAAATTTAAAAATTGCTGCCAGCTAAACTGATTTTCTCAGGACATCAGAACAGGTTTATTGTCAAGGGAAAAAACAAGAAGATGAACATACTAATAAGTTATGGTAAAACAATAGACATACCATGGAGTTCCTGAACTTATTTTGAAGGAAGTTTGTGAGCACAACCAATGGAACCTGAATCACAGAGGTAATTAAAAATAGATTTAATTAACCCTGAATCAAGAATAAGCCAGATATAATCTCCAGAAGGAAGATGGTCCTTTCACTCGTTCTCTCTGCCCCATCGTACTGAGTGTTTGTGGGTTAGAGAGGAGGGTTATGGAGCGGTAGAAGACTTGCAATCATCTGAAAGCTCTCTGACTGATTTTGAGTTAAACTTATAGTCAAAATGATCTTACCTGAAACATAATCCCAATAAAAGCCCAGAGCTTGAATATGTGGCAAGGAACAGCAATGCACAACTGCAAATAGGAAGATAATGAATACAGATATAAGCAAAACATGGAAAGAAAAACGGATAGGTACAGAAGAGAGTGGCAAATTTTCATGAAGGTAATGATGGCACTTATCATTTCACATGTATTACTTAATGTTCCAGAGAATAGTTCTACGTATAAGTTGTAAATCTGATTTCAAATTGACAACTTTGATTTTGCCAGTGTGCAGCATCATATCCATATAGCAAAGAATGTCCTTTATATTAATGGCATGCAGCAAGCATGGAATAGACAAAAATTCTGTAATTTAAATCAGTTACAGATCTATAACAAAACCAGATAATACAATATTCCGATAATCTTGACAATCCTCCTATTTTAGGGGGCCATAAATCAAAGGAATCTTCAATCTAATAAAATAGTAAAGATCAACCAGATGGTACCTCATGAAATATTGCTGAAACGATGAAGGCGATAAGTAATGCTAGCCCCTGCATTATTCCCATAAAAGAAAATATTTTAATAAACTCCTGAAACTTAAATCATCTAGTTTATGCCAAGATTCACACATGCATTAAAAAAAAAAGTGAGGCAGTCTATCAAAACATTCTAAGAAGAAATTTACAATATTAAAAAATTCAGATTTAGCACAGTGCAATGTTCAATTTACACCTATAGTTCAGCAAACACTAAACAAAATAAAAGGTGAGAAACTAACCTTGGGTATTTTATTCCGGATGCATGGAAAATAGATATGCCGAACCATCCACTTATGAACAGGCTGAGATCAGTAAGGACTCTATCAGTAAATTGTTGGACCTATTACTCACACACACTCTCTTCTGCTAGCATGTTTATACTTATGAGTGAAAGAATCAAATGGGCACTCACAATGAGAACAGGTATCATGTAACAGTCTAGGTAACTTCTCTAAGAAAATGTTGACATGGATACTCTCCTAAGATCAACCCGTTGATAGATTCTTATCCCCTTGAACGACACACATGGTCATTGACCTCAATTTAATAACAATATGCCAAAAGCAGAATTCTAGTTGCATGCCGTAAAACCCCTTTTAACATAAGCAACATGTCAGGTGCAAACACATGGCAAGAATGCTATTTACATAAAAGCGTGATTGCAAATGTAAACAGCATGGATCCAACAAGGTGAAGAAATAAAACGAGTTCTAGGTGAAGAAGCATACCATATTCCACAATCTCCAATACTGATGACAGACAGATATCCAGATAGCCAAGGAACAAATTAAAGATTTAGAGACAGTGGAGAATAATAAACAATAATTAAACTGTTCCTGCACATAAAAACTTACCTCATCAACAGTTCTTGCATTCCACCAATCTTTGTAGAATTCCCGATCACCAAAACGTAGGAGTTCAGCTAGAATATTTAGCCTGTGTTTTGGAAACATGTAGGCAAGGATAACGTGCCTTTAATCAGTTAAAGCATAAAATAGCGGTGGAAGAAAATGCTCATTCACACTCACCAAAGGTGAAAAAAGCAGTAGAACATGCAGAGCCACACGTATAAATTAGGAACAGATAGCTTCAGAACCCTCTCAATAGCGTATAAGAGATTTCCTTTCAAGGGGTGTTGCGAGTTCTGAACAAGAGGGTTGATATACTGAATAACGTACCAACAATGATGTCAGCAATATGAAGTGTCAACTTTTATCAGTAAAATGGAAAAATGTGAAACATCTAATAGTAACATGAAGCTCTACTAACTTGTTCTATGATAAATCCCATCAGCCCTGTGAATATTACTAACTTGACAAATTGACGAGCCACCCAATTCTTCCTAACAGAAGCCGTACGAGGATAACTTGACTGCAAAATCATGTGTGAAAATTAAGATTAGAGAAGTCAATAATGCTTGATGTGTTTATAATAGCATAAATGAGCAAATTTTTTGTGTGATGTTGAAAAAAGGATAACCGTTACCTGGTAGCATAATGTTGGAGCAACCATGAAATAAAACAAGCTCTTGAAGCTGACATCTTGAGTATAATCCACATTCAGAGAATTGGGCAAAGTATCGCCCTACATGATAATTGAGGATGGGACAATCAATTAATCAACAAGATAGATGTGAAAACAAGGATTAAATGAAATTGGTGCAGAAGATAGAACACTTAGTCAAGCAAAAGATTCATCTTGTTTTAGTTTTTTTTTTTTTGGGTGGGTTTTTTGTTTACTTTCTTTTTCTCTGTTTTGTGTGGTGGGGAAAGAGGAGGGGCTGTATGGCCTAGGTATTATGCAAAATATACCGAAGTGAGCTTCAGCAGTTTTTAATCCCATAATTTGTAAGAAATGACCAGGAAGCAGACAAATATTAACTTATAGAGAGGTGTAGGTGATTCAGCTTTTTGACAGTATTACATTGTTACCTTCTCAACTAACTTTGCAATTGCTCTCATATCATAGTTCGTATGTGCGTAAGAAACCAATTTCATCCATACAACGCAGGCAAAAAGCATCAACGTAACACCTGACAAGAAAGCCGAATCACAACTGCATGGTTAAAAAGAAAAGTGAGTCTCTCCATTAACACTCGTTGCAATGGTATATAATAATCCCTTCACGGAACAGATAGCTGATAGATATTATGAACAAAAGAGAAATTTTGCTGAAACCCTTTATATGAAATCCTGTATAAATTATTCATATATCATTGCAACAAATATCATTACATCCTGGATAAATTAGTCTCCCAAATTTGTTGAACAGACAAAAAAATTCAACAACTGCAGAATTGATGATGAACTTGTGATGGAAGACATGACTAGAGCAAATAAATCACAAACACGTAACATATATCAGTGCTACAAAATGCAAAATTTTCAGAATTTTTGTTCTCCTCTTGTATGCATTTCCATGTATCAAAACATACCTCAAGATCACAAAAATTGGGTACAAAATTGCTGCTGTCGTGATGAATATATGAAGCAAAACAACAATCTGCAATATAAACTGATAGTTAAACCTGAATAGCTTCAGTAATACCAAGTCATGTATATTCGTGTATAGAGCAACATACTAAACAGACTTGAAGACTTACAGGTTCAGCTATACATTTTCTATATGCCAACTTTTCAACTAGATATGCAGTAAGAGGGAATATTGGCAGAGTAAGGCTGCAATAAAAGTGCACCGGAAGCTTTTAGTTAAATATGAACTAAAACGAAACAACATATGTGCATTGCTACATGAACATTACCAGCACATAAAGAGGGGCCAATCACGTAATGACCGTGAGCTGAACCAAAATCCAGTCTTAATTAGCCAACCATACTGCAAAAGATCAACAAGATGATAAGCTCTTCGACACCACAAATTATAAATTCGTGAATCATTCATAAGGATGTTCACAATCAACCATTAACTGTGAATGGAAATACAAACCTTCATTAAATTTTCAATGATAAGCCTGCTGTTTACAGCTACAAGGACCACTATACAGAGGTTGAAGAGGCCTGCGTGACTCTGCTAAAAGGAATGTAAAAAAAAACTAATTAACAATCATTACAATCGATAAAATGTGACAAAATGGCACTCGTCCTACGTCACTGTCACTGGCGTGGCTGTTAACTCGCCATCCTATAACTAAATAAAATTCATTAATAATCAATTCTCCAAAACAAACTTAATTATCAACCAAATGCATCGAAATTCAACCCAAAATCAACGAGTTCGTAAATCACCCATAAATCAAAAAGCATAATGCTTCTGAAAAATATGTGACTAACAGAATTAAGCAAACAATGAGTTCCAGGCACAAGTAACTGACATACAAAGTCTCTACCTGCTTAAATATAGCGACGGAGCTTAACGGACTTTCTTTGATGTTGCGATGAGCCGGCATCGTCGGTCGGTACAGAAATTTCATGTCCGTTTCACTGCGATTCTCACTCTTATCCGCGTCACCTTCTTTTCCCGTAACACTGAGACCTTCAGAATGCACCGCCGCAGTCGGATTCATCACATCCTCGCCGGATGAACTACCGGACTCGGAATTGTCCGCTTCGGCAATCGAATCGTTCACGTCTCTGACGGCGCTCGGCCTCCGACGAAGCGAGCGATTCAGTTCTGACAACGATGAGTCGCTCAGAAGAGCATCTCCGGAATCGGCCGTGGCAGAACCACCCTCCGGCGTCTCTAGAATCGCCATTGGAGTAACAGAATCGGTTTTCCCAAGCAACAACTGATAAACTCTTTCGAGAGGCAGTTTCTAGAAAGTACTTAATCTACAGAAAACGCGTAAAAGAGCATGCGATTTTAGCTCATATGTATAAGAGGTAAGAGAGATACAGAGTGCTGTTGCTCGTCGTCATGCAAAAGGAAATTACAGGAGAAGGAGATTTGATAAGAGTTAAAAGGATTTAGTAGCAGACAATTGAGAAACATAAAGTGGTTTAAGAGCATAAGCAATACGGTGGTGAAGCGCTCGAAACGCGGAGAAGACCCTGAAAGGTATGCTGTTTCAGACTTTCCAGTTTCCACTTCCTTCTGGCTAGAGAGGAATGGTAATTTCGGTTAATGTAAATTTAATGAATCAAATAAGGGTTAATTAAATTTTATGATTTAAAGATGTTAATTTAAATAGTTTATTTTTTAAAATGATATTATTTAAATATAAATATCTAAACATATAATTTTGATTTGGATCTTTAAAGAAATTAAATTTTAAATAATATTATTTTAATCAATTACATAAAAATAAAACATTTATATTGTAAATAAATTACCAAATTTTCATTTTGAATTTTAATATTTACAATATAATAAAATTTTATAATAGGTTCTAAAGAGCTGTTTGTTTCCTTTTTTTTTCTTTCGTTTTTTGTTGTCATTTTTGTAAAAGAAAAATAGGTAAGTAAAACGTGTTTGGTTTACTTTGTTATGATTTTTTGTTTCTAAAAATAAAAAAATCACAACAGTTTTACAGAAATCAAAAAATATCATTTCTCTAAATTTTGACAACAAATTTTCTTTGACAGAAAAACAACATATCTTTATTTTCTATCTCCGTTAATAATTAAAAAAAAGTAAAAAATTTATAATGATAATTTATTATAATAATAATAATAATATAATTAATTTGGTATAATAAAATTAATAATATTAAAAATAGTAAGTAGACAATTTATAACAAAAATTAAAAAATTAAAATAATTAATAATAATAATAATAACAATAACTTATTAAAAATTAATGATTAATAATACTAATACTAATAATAATAATAACTTAATAATAATAAAAAATCAAGCAAATTTTTGTTTTTAGTTTTTTATTAGAAATCTCAACCAAACAGACTTTTATTTTTAGTCTTTATATTGCAAATCTCAACCAAATAAATTTTCGTTTTTTTTAAAACATAAACTAAAAAAAGAATCAGAAACTAAAAACAACAATAAAAAAATAAAAGTAGAACTAAACGCCTCCTAAATAAACCAAAAATTTGACGAAACTAATTTTTTGATATGATATTATTTATATGTTTCAAAATAAAAAGTCACTTACCGTCACAAAATTAATTTTTTTAAAAATTAATCAAAAAAATAAGTTAAACTGTCATTGTCACTCTCATTGCACGTGACAAAAGAGCTCACTATTATACATTTTTCATATTAAGATCTAATATTATACATTTCAAATAATAATTCCACTTGTTATATGATAATGAGATTAACTTTTATTTTAAAAAATAAAAATAATATCACGTCAACATTAATGTGATATTTAATTATTGAGAAAACTCGTTTAAAATTTTCATCTACTTGGCTCAAGTTGACGAGGTCATAAAAAAGTCACGAACTAAAATAGTTCAGTCGGACTGGAACAAAAAAAAAAGACATTATTTTGTAAAATTTTTTTAAAAAGTAAGGATGGATCAGGCCTGTCAGCTCGTGGCAGCCACAAGCCACCCGACTCTTAACCCGATCGACCTATTAACATCCCTGTAATCAATTGTCCAACTAATTGGATGATTTGGGTATTCTTATTTTGTTACCAAATTATAGTTTAACATTTTATAATTATGTGTTTTAAGTTTTTATACTCAAATAATTAATTTAAATTAAATTATTAACATTTTTTATCTAAAAATTATTTGAAAAGTCTTCCGATTAGACGTCTTTTTCAATTGAATAATTCATACAGCCTATTTATTTATTCATTAACATTTTCAACTAAAGTAATATTTACTTCATATCTGTTTTTATTTAATGAGACAAATTTGTGTAAGTTGACTTTGTATTTAACAAAGCAATTTCGGTTCGGATGGCTTAAGTAGTAAGCATCCACATTCAAACCACCTCAAGATAATTCTTCACAACAGCCTGAATGTGTGACCAATGGCCACTTATTTATCATTCTTCCAGTTCTACTCCAACTCTTCCACGCTCTTCTTCCTTATTCTCTACACAACGTTTCCTTCAAACAGCGTCTTCCTTTTCACTCACTTTGAAGTATATCTAAGTTAGGTCAAGTCCGACCTGACTGCCTAATTCAAACAAAAGTACGTCGTTTAGTAAAAAGAAAAAAGAAAAAGAAGTCAAATTTAGTCCGAGCCAGTCCAAGAAATAAGGTGTAACGCATAAGTGGTTAAGAGCGAACGTCCTCGTCATCTTTAATAAAATCAAGCCTGAAATCGACTCGTCACCAATGAAGTGGAGCACGGTTTCCGATGGGCTTTACACTGCTCACATAATGAATGAAAATGGACATAAGCCTCGTTTGTACCGCACTTTATTGGTGAGGAGGAGTCGAATTCAGGCTGCTAGCCACAAGTGTGTACGAGACAACGCTCGCATTTCCTGCCACGGTGATTTCTTCCGAGATCAACGGACGTACCAGTGGCTACTCCATAATTGTGTCCCACATGATAGGGATGTCCACCGCTCATGGCGTTTTATCAAGACTTGTTGGATCATTTGGCGATCCAGAAAAAGATTCGTTATTGAGGGCGATCAAACCTCATGTTTGGAGTAACTTCGCCAAGTCCATTTGCTTGTTTGAGACTCAGTGGCTGCTTTTAATGTCCAGACCCGTGGGAAGCCCCAACCCCAGGCCCCGAAGAGGATTCACAATTAGAAAGCATTAAAATATGACCTCAATGCAGTTTACAAAATCTACCTGTATGTCCAACGTGAATTAAGATATTATAATTATTTATCTAATTTTCATCAACTTTTAAGACATTAATGAAAGAAAATCAATGTGAAATTGGTAATTTAATAAATCAATATATTACTGAAACACAGTCCTTAGTAAATCATTATGATCATTAACATTCGAAACTACAAATCAGCTAGTAAGTTATATAACCCGATATCATAATCATTATTATCCAACTAAATTAGAAGATTTTAGAACTAATTTAGAATCAATAAACGATAGTTTTCAAATATTTATAAACTAAACAACAACATCTACAAAGATTTCATAATAATGAGTGAAATTGAAGAAATATTAGATCAACAAGAATCTTTAGAATATGTAGAACAAAATATACAACAACAATTAGCATAATTAACCTCTTTGATACAAAAATTAACCCTCACCTCTCATGAACAATTAAATACAACCATTAGTAAAACCCCACAAAAGGAAGACACAGATGAAGTTATTTATGGATGAGAATCTGATAAAGATATATATATATATATATATATATATATGCAAGATAATAAACCTGAAACCAGTAGGGTTAGAGAATTAGAATCTACCAAAGAATTAAAATTAAAGGATAAACTTATTGGAGACAAACGAAAAACAGATCACTGGAAAGAAACAGATCACTAGAAAGAAGAACCCAACGATTTCTTAAGTTCAAAAGGTTATTACTATAAAGGTAGTAAAATAAGAAAATATCTCACAGAATATAAACTAAAGCATATTACTTTAGGATTAGATGGAATACTTAACTTAGACTGTGTAACCAATCCCGAAGAATTAATACATGAATGGTCTGGCAGAATTCAATTATTATTACAAATTGACAAACCTTTCGGAAATATTCCTCAAAATAAAGACTCAGTATGGAATTTTGTAACATATAACACCTCAAAAATAGTATAAAGCTTTCTTCAAGAAAATGAATTAGCATTAAAGGCAACCCTACATTATCAGGCAACAACAACTGACGTAGATACTTTTGAAATAATTGGAGATGAAATTTATAAAGAATTTATTGGAAAAGATATTATTTTATACAAACAAGAACATACGTTAGCAAAAAGACGTTTAGCATTACATCAACTGAATAATATGAGAATTTGTGATATTTGTTATTTAGAAAATTACATTTGTGAATTCCGAAAATATTTTTATCAACTCATTAGAACAGAACAGGAAATGTATATACATATTTTTATTCAAAAATTACCATATCCAATGAATTTTAAAGTCCAACAAAGTTTTCAAGAAAGACTAGACAATCATACAATTGCACATAATTTAGGTGGAGCAATATTAGTCACACAAGAACTTCTCATTGAACAATGCTTAGAAACCTAATTAAGAAAAACCTTAAAACATCATAACATACAAGCCTGTTGTTCAAAAAATGCAGAAGTATCGCAACAATATGGATGTGAACCAACACAAAAAACTAAATATAAAAGAAAAAGATCACGACCATTTAAATCCTATAAATGGAAAAAAAAATACCCTTCTCAATATTTTAGAAAAAAACCATTTAAACTATTTAGAAAACCAACTTGAAACTATTTTTGAAGACATAGATATAGAAAATTTAAGCCAAAACAAAAGTATTGTCCTACAAAAAAGAAAAATTGTAAATGTTGGTTATGTAAGAAAGAAGGTCATTATGCAAACCAATGTCCTAAAAAACAAGATAAGAAGAATAAAGAAAATATTCATATTCTACATTTAGCAATACAAAATCAATTAGAACCCATCGAATCCGAATATGACACTAATTGTACTATTTCATCTATCTATGAACTTGTAAATGGATCTAATATTGAAAGCTCATCAGAATCATCAACTGAATCCGAATGCAACTTTTATTCAAGTAGTAATTAAGAAAATTAAGGTTAATGCGTATATAGATACCGGAGCTACCATCTGTATAGCATCAAAACAAGTACCACTAATTTGGAAAATTTTAGATAAATCCTTACAAATTATTATCGCTGACGGTTCTTTTCAATTTATATGGTATGTAAGTTATTAAAACAATATAGTCATTGAAGGATACACCTTTTCCATCCTTTCTATCTATCAGCATGAATCTAGCTTACCACTAATCATTGCAAACAACTTTTTAAAATTATATAACCCTTTTTGTCAATATTTACATTATATCACTTTAAAAACCCCTGCTATAAAGGCCATAAATCAAAAAGCAGTTATTATTAAAATTTCAATATATCATACAACATATTACGGTTAAAAACTATTACAACAAAAATCAATGCTTTACAATTTTATCTTCTCAATAAAATTTCAATACAATCAGAAATTGAAACTTTATTAGAAGAAGTTTGTAGTGAAAACCCTTTAGATCCTATTAAAAATCAAAATACGGAACTAATTGAAATTAAATTGAAGGATCCAAATCAAGAAATTAATATAAAAAATAATATGCCCTATACTCAACAAGATGTAAAAGAATTTACTCAGGAATGTACCGAATTATTAGCTAAAGGAATTATAAGCCCTAGTAAAAGTAAACACTCAGCCCCAGCCTTTTATGTCAATAATCCAGCAGAACAAAAAAGAGGAAAAAGAAGAATGGTTATCAATTATAAAAAAGTTAATGAAGCAACTATAGGAGATGCCTATGAATTACCAAGGAAAGATTTTATTATAAATAAATTAAAAGGTCATCTTTGGTTTACAACTTTAGATGCAAAATCAGGATATTGACAGCTTAGACTACACGATAATACAGAAGAATTAACGGCATTTACTTGTCCACCTCAAAAACATTACCAATGGAATGTATTACTATTTGGATTAAAACAAGCACCTAGTATTTATCAAAGGTTTATGGATAAAATTTGGAAGGACTCGAATAATTTACTTTCGTTTATATTGATGATATCATTATTTATTCCAATCAAGATAAATTAGATCATTGTAAAAAGGTTAAAATAGTTTTACAAAGATGTAGAGAAAAAGGATTAATTCTAAGCAAGAGAAAGGAAAAAATTGCACAACAAACTATAGAATACTTAGGTATTGAATTTCATCAAGGATATCTAAAACTACAACCTAATATATTGAAAAGATTATCTTTGTTTCCAGACAAATTAGCAAATAAAACACAAGTCCAACAATTTCTAAGATTATTAAACTACATTCCAGATCAAGGATTTCTCAAAGATCTCGCTAAAGAAAGAAGAATTTTACAACGAAAATGCAGCACTTTACAACAATGGCACTGGACACCCGAAGATACTAAAGCCATTTGTAAGTTAAAAGAGTTATGTAAGCATCTTCCTTCTCTTTATCATTATCAATTGAAGGATAAATTATTAGTTCAGATTGATGCAAGAATGGATACACGGGCAGGATGCCTTATGGCACAACCACCCAATCAAAAGAAATATCTATTATGCAAATATATCAATGAAACATTTAATCCAACAAAAATGAAGTATCTCTTTCATGAAAAGGAAACATTAACCTGTCTCAAAACTTTGAGAAAATGGCATGCCAATTTATTACCGGTTGAATTTACAATTCAAACGGATTCGAAGTATTTATGTGGATTCATAAGATACACACATAAGATCCAATTATAATCAAGGTCGACTTATCAAATGACAATTAGAACTCTTACAATTTGATTTTCAAGTTCAATATATCAAATCCGCTAACAATTTTCTTGCAGATATACTTACACAAGAATGGAAGTAGCTATAAAATAGCTAAAAGATACCTTAGTACTCAAGGAAGCAGAATTGGTCAATCTACAACAACAACTGGAATAGTAACCAAGGAAATCAATCGTCTTCGAACAACCATTTCTATGCTTGAAGGACAAGACATAACTACCAATACAGATGAACCCACTCTCTCAACACAACCTTCAACACCAATGACACAACCTTCCACATCTAAATTACCCAGTTCATCATCTCAACCAAGTATCCCTACAAAAGTGGTACCCATTCCTAAACATCATGAAAGAGATTCAAAAGTATATGTTATTTACAATGGATCGATGACAGGAATATATGAAGAATGGCACCAAGCAGCCATCCATATCACTGGCAAGAAAGGAATTTTACATAAGATTTTTCAACTTGAGCTAAAGCAGGAAAATCATTAATTGACTTCCAAAATCCTTCTCTTAGACCACAATACAAAGCTGTTCTAACCACACCAGCAAGCAGTTCCACTAATACTATGCAAGTATTAGGCAAAATCCCAGAAAGAAACCTAATTGATTTAGAAAGGATCAATTTACTACCCATGAAGGAAATAGACAATTCTGGAGCTAAACACATGATCACAGCAACATTTTGTGATTGTTTTCAAACACTCAATGAATGAACCGCATAAATGAAAAGCTTTCAGTATTATCCACAAAATAGAGGCAGATTTGGATATTTCCAGGAGCAGATCCACTAGCTACTTATCTGTTATTTCAGAGTGGATTAATTGACACCATTTATCTACAAAGCATGAATCTTCTCTCCGAATTTCCAATTTGATTCATTCAAGCAGTTAAAGGATACAAGGATCGATTTGCCAAGGATCGAGAAATCTACATTAAGATTTATAACAATTACCCCATTTTTGAAGTTAAGGATCCAGCCGCCGAAGCAGCTGTCTTAGTACCCAAAATTGCTTATATACAAATTGAAATCAGCAATGGATCATATCCAACTCTCGAAGCACCTCCAAGACATACGTTCAGTTGGGACCTTATTAATCAATTCAATCTAAATTGTATCGAAGGACTTTTCATTCAGTGTCAACGCATCAACAATGTTTCACTCATCAAGATCAACTACAAAGGACCAAAATTGATCATGGTTTCATCTTATAAGATGCCTATCACTACCGAAGTAGTACACCTTATTCAAACATTCATGGAACCATTCGTTCAAATGTCCGGTATTTTTGAAGAACTTAACGAAGCATGGAAACTTGCTAGCACTCAACTTAGAGAATGGGCTTTACATAAATGCCCATAATGTCCAGCCCAATCCAATCCAACCATTCAAGGATCCAATAAAGACCATCCGGAAGACTCTCCAATAATTGAAGAATAATGTAGAGTCAAAAGGCGCTACAGGATGTAGGGTTACGACGTAACCTAAAACAATGTAATTATTGTACAAAGCATCTTTCTTTTTCTTTTATTCTCGTCACAAGACGAATCTTTTCTTTACTTTTGTCATTTCAGTTTTCTTTTACTTTAGCTTTAGTCATGTCTTCTTTTGTCTTTTGTCGTTTTTCCTTTTCTTTGCCTATATAAGGCATATAATTGAACGCAGAAGGTATGAGCTTATAAGATAAATAAACCTTCGTTTGCTTCCAGTTCCTCTCTACTCTAGCCTACAGTCTGGCGTTTTGCAATCAAGTATAAAAGGTATGCAGAAGAAGTGTTTTATTCTTCTCTTAAGTTCATCACATCACATGTTTGATACATCTTCATACTTTCTTTTAAGATTCATCAAATCCATCTCATCTCATAATATTTTGAATTTGTTTCAGATATGAATAATCCTCATAATCAATATACTTACTTTGAGCATAAACGAACACTCAAGCATTTGATTAAGCGTACTTATGTTCGAGAAAAAACTTATGAATGAAAATATTAATCATTATGCCGCTCGGAATAGAAGAGCTCATCGAATCTGTGAAGAAGCACCATTCGAAGAAGTCGAACTTAGAAACACAGCTAGACTCATCATGAAAGAAATAGCCAAAGCTATAGAATTAGCTCAAGAAATGAAAGAATTAATTGTTCAATCTAGAATGTATTATCAATAATTAATTTCTAGTCTTATTGATTAATCATGTATTTGGAATCTATCAGACAACTAAAGAATATAATCAATCATTATTATCACCTAGAACAAGAGCATCTTAGTTATATACAAAGCTATAAAAAGTTGATCCAGATAGCAAGAAGATATTGAAATTTTCAATTATTTAAAGAAGCACATCAATTGTTAGCACAAACTCTATATATGTATAATGAAGTTAAAAAGGATAGACAAGAAGCAGAAGATCGAATGAAATATTTTATTAGCTAATTTCATATCATGCATTGTTTCTTTTGTTTACTCAAATCAATCATTGTTTCTACTTTTATTCAATTATGTTTCAATTATATTCAACCATTATGTTGTTTATTATTAGTTAGTAATTATTATGTTCACCCTAATGATTTATTAGATTTTCTTTATACATGTACTCATCTCTGTTATTTAGAATCATGTTTATATTATTTATGGCAGAAATTATGTCAAGATATTTGGAATCAAATCTTCCGAACTCACCATTTGGAATGAATTGTCCTATCTGTACCAATATTAGAGAATCAATTATAGATATTCAAGACTCAATAGCAAACTATTTAGAACAAATACAATATTATGAAGCCAGTATTAATTATCTTCGATTCACTAGCATAAATCATAGAGGTCTTATACCTATTTATCATTCGTTAGATATAGTCAGACAGATACATCAATTATATACGAATTTCTTAACTTCCTTAGAATCAATTTATGATCATCATCTCATTTATCATACAAGATGACTTCTAAAACCAAAGACTCTCAAATACTTGATGTAGATACATTAGAATTATCTGAAGCTTTAGGAACTTTTCAAATCAATACATTACTTGCTAATGAAAACATGTGTTGACATTAACAGTCCCAATTCTATCTATACACCCACCACGCTTCTGCTACCTTTAAGTTGAATCCCTTGTCAAGGCCCAGGGTTGGGATTCGAACCATGCACATCATGGATGTATAGCTAGCTCTGATACCACTTTGCTAATGAAAACACGTACTTAAAGGTAGCAGAAGCGTGGCGGGTGTATAAATAGAATTGGGACTGTTAATCTCAACACGTGCTTTCATTAGCAACCAATGAAACCCCCACCCCCCCTCTCCCAGTAACCGGTTGAAGCTTAATGTTGATGGAAGTGTCATTACTAGTTCTGGCTAAACGGGTATTGGCGGGCTGCTTAGGGATAGTCATGGTAACTAGGTGGCGGGTTTCCCTAGGTTTGTTGGGATCATTACTATCATGATAGCAGAACTCATGGCTCTCAGATTCGGTCTCACCTTTGTACGGGACTTTTAGTGTGATGGCCTAGTGGTGGAGTTTGACTCCTTGAAAGCACTACGCTGCTTCGCCTCCCCCCCCCCCCCAAACGTCCTAGCCTTTCACCCCCTTGCCAGCTTGATATCTGATATATGATCCACCTTAGTGCCTTACAGAGATATACTCTCGCCCATGTTTTTTGCGAAGGTAACCAATGTGCTGATTTTTTAACTTGTTTGGGCTCGGGTACGATCCACGACGAGCACGTGTAGCCTAATCCCTCGATTGGCACGCTCTCTTTGTTGCGTGCGGATGCTCAGAAAATTACTTTTATTCGTACTTAACGTTTAATTACCGCTTCTTACGTACCAAAAAAAAAATCAAGCCCACTGCAGAAATATTCATAAACTATTTTATCATAATCTTTGAAGTCACTTTCATCAATTTGCAGTTTTTTGAAGTGA
Organism: Erythroxylum orinocense; assembly: GCA_025531955.1. Taxonomy (NCBI): domain Eukaryota; kingdom Viridiplantae; phylum Streptophyta; class Magnoliopsida; order Malpighiales; family Erythroxylaceae; genus Erythroxylum; species Erythroxylum orinocense. The sequence goes on along the minus strand of JANZLX010000008.1, from coordinate 2,661,919 downwards.
ATCTCTAGGAGAGTTCATCCAATTCGTTAAATCTAAAAAATGAAGAAACCTTTGATATGATCTCTTATCTGAACATACTTTATCCACAAACATATAAATAGATTGACTTAGCCTCTACTCCAATCTCGATTTTTTTCAAGTAAAAAACCTATTTGTTAAATTTATTTTTGGGTTTTAATTTATTTCAATTTTTAAAAATCTTGAAAAGTAATTTTTATTTTTGTTTCTATTTTCTAAATAATTTAAATGTTACCAACTAAATATATATTATTTAATTATTTAATATATTAACCATTAATAAAAACCATGAACAATTTAATTTAATATTATATATTAAATTAACTAAAATTAATTATTAATATGAATTATGAATAATTTAGTTTATTTAATATTTAATTAAAATTTTGTAATTAAATTAAATAAAATTAATTTATAATTATTAATAAATATAATTAAATTTGAAATATTTTCAAAATATATAAATTTCAAATAAAATTTATTTTTTAAATTAAAATAAATATTAATTCATAAATAAATTTAATTTTAAATTATCATATTAATACAATAAAATGATTTTATTAGTAAATATTATATAAGAAATTAAAATAAATTTATTTAATTAGAAATAATTTATCTTTAAATTTTATCTAATATATAATTGTTATGATTGTAAAAATATAACTACAATATCATTAATAACTAAACAAAATTTTGTTTTTATTTGAAAGACAAAAATCACGAAAACAAATCTTCTATTCTAGTTAATAAGTTATTATCATATTCTATTAAATCTCATCCAAATATTTATATAAGGTCTACATAAATGTGTGTTTAAAATTGACTGAAATAAATTGTAAATACCATTTTTGGAGGGACAAGATCCTCTGTGCTCATAGCTTTATGTTAACCCTATTCCAGACGATCCCAGATCCTCTATGCCAATAACCCTTTGCCAAATTATCCAATCCACACATTTCTTTGAGTCCCACATATTTATGTGGATGAGATCATCTAGAATAAGGTTAACACATAATTACGAGCACAAAAAATCTTGTCCCTAAAAGAGATTAAATCTTCTGTGATTATAACCTTGTGCCAACCCTTCTCTAGACCCATATATTTGTATGGATGGGATTGTCTGAAATAAGGTTGTGTCTATAACCTTGTGCCAGATGATCTCATCTACACAAATATGTGGGACCAGAGAAATGTGTCAATAGGATCGTCTGAAACATGATTGACACAAGATTATGGACACAGAAGATTTAATCCTTTTTGGAGACAAGATCTTCTGTGCCCATATTCCTGTGCCAACCTTATTTTAGAGGATACCATCCACACATTTCTTTGGATTTCATATATTTGTGTGGATACAGTCATTTGAAACATAGTTACGGACACAGAAGATTTGATAGGATTTGATCCCCTTTTTTGGGACAAGATCCTCTATGCCTATAACTGTATGACAACCCTATTTCAGACGATCTCACCCACATATTTTTCTAGATCCCGCATATTTGTGTGGATAAGATCGTCCTCTGTGCCCATAACCCTGTGCTAACCCTGTTTTAGACGATCTCATCCACAAGATTATAGACACAGAAAATTTGATCCCTTTTTAGGGATAAGATTTTCTATGCCTATAACCTTGTGCCAACCTTATTCCAGATGATCTTATCCACACATTTCTTTGAGTTCTACATATTTATATAGATAGGATCATCTAAAACAGCATTAATATAGAACTATGAGCAGAGAGGATTTAACCCCTTTTTGGAACAGAGGATCTGGTGCCAAAAATCACTTAGTCATTTATTGCCAAGTCTTCTCTTCCATATATGTCAATAATATTAAAGGAATTTAACATTCGCCGCCAGACAAATCCAAGTAATTTCGTGAATCTGCAAGGACATGGTATCCTAAGTAACCCAAATATAAGAACAATAAATATAAAATCCTTAGTTACAACAAAATTTGCAGTATTCCGTCAAAGACCATACGTGGCATCAAGGGACATGGTTCATACGCAAAACGGCAAGCTTTTTACTACACCTATGAAACAAGACGTTAAATAAAAGAGGGTGGGATATAACAACATATAACACTTACCACACATACTCCATCTTTCTACAAATAATGGGATACAAAATTTGTTTACAGGAGGTCAGCAACGTTCGATGGCAGCTCTTCAATTACCACATTGTAGAACTTCTGAATGTCAAACAGCATCCTTTCATCGTCATTTGTTACAAAGTTGATTGCAACACCTTTCCTTCCGAAACGTCCACCTCGTCCAATACGATGTAGATAGTTCTCTGGCTGTGTAGGGAGATCATAATTAATGACAAGCGAAACTTGCTGGACATCAATGCCACGGGCCAAGAGATCAGTCGTAATTAGCACGCGAGATGACCCAGATCGAAATTCACGCATGATGATGTCTCTTGTATTCTGGTCCATATCACCATGAGTGGCAGAGACTGTGTGGTCCCGGCTCCGCATCTTATCAGTCAACCAGTCAACCTTGCGCCTAGTATTAACAAAAATAACACTCTGAGTAATGGCTAATGTTTCATAAAGGTCGCAGAGTGTTTCGAGCTTCCACTCCTCTTTCTCAACATTGACATAAAACTGTTTTATGCCTTCTAAAGTTAGCTCCTCACGCTTCACAAGAATTCTAACAGGTTTGTTCATAAACTTCCTTGTTATCTCAAGAGCTTCAGGAGGCATAGTGGCAGAGAAAACACCGACTTGAATTTTTGTTGGCAAAAGTTGGAAAATATCGTAGATCTGTAAGCAGGTGGAAAAGAGGTTAAAAGCAATAGTAAAACAGTCGACAAAAACCTTGACCGAAAGCAGCAGATAAAGTGATTATGCACCTAAAAATTCGATTACAGGAAAACCAAGCAAGGTAGACATTTCATATTCTAATATTTCCCCAATTTCAAAACCTTTTTATCTATTTGTTATGGAATCTAATTCACAGTACTTCCATGAACAAATGGATATGAACTCGCAAGCATAGATCATATGAATAACTAAAACAAAAATAAATGGATGACCTGATCCTTGAAACCACGAGAAAGCATTTCATCTGCCTCATCAAGTACAAACATTTTGATGTTATCAGCGCGAAGCGACTGTCTTCGCAGCATGTCAAATACACGTCCTGGAGTACCAACAACAACATGCACTCCACTCGTCAAAATGCGTTGATCTTCACGAACACTGGTCCCACCAACACAAGCATGCACCCTAACACCAAGATAATCTCCAAGGGCTCGCATAACTTTCTCAATCTGTTGAGCAAGCTCCCTAGTGGGTGCCAGGACCAAGGCCTGGCATTCCAACAATCCATACTCAAGCTGCTGCAGAATACCAGAACAGAAAGTTGCAGTCTTTCCAGTTCCAGATTGCGCCTGTTGAATCACATCAAGTCCCTGGCAGAAAGGGACAATACCCCTCTGCTGAATTGCTGAGGGCTTTTCAAAACCTACAAAATGATTAGTTCAAGTTCAATGATCTGATCATCCATTAAGAGAAGGAAACGGAGAGAAACAAAATTGTAAATACAAAATCCTTGATGCATAAAACCACAGAATTCATCGTTCCTCAATTGTTGTCATTTGTATGAATATGTAGCAAGTTGTCAACTGGATATCTCCAAATACATAAAATACTTTGCTGCATAAAGCATAAGAATATGCAAATACAACATAGGGATGATGGATCTACATCATAACATACGCAGGCAAATATAAGAGTCCAATAAAGAAAGAACATAAAACCCAGTAGTGGATACCATATGCATAAATGCCCCTCAGAAGATTCTCTTGCAAACCCATTGAGTCAAAACTTTCATAAACCTCTTCATAAGGTGTAAAGAAATCTTGTGCATCAGCTGCAAGACTGCAGACATCAATATGAATCAGAAAGAAATTAGAATGTCCATTTCAGGTATATTAGCACCAAACTATGACAACTAATATGTAGCTGATAAGTACATAAAAAGAAAGACAAATAACATGAACTAATAACAAGGGGGGAAATCACGTTTCCATTTTGGCATCATACTGCCGAGCATCGAAGTGTGATCCTTCTGGTGTTATTCCTGCCATAACTGCAATAAAAACCAAAATTAACAAATAAGCCATGGTAGTAGACTACAGCAAAAATTATAGCAAGTGGTCGTTGTTCTGCATCAACTAACTAAGGAAGATCTGCTGTAAACTCCACATCCTATAAGTTATCTACCAAGAAAACAATTGCCCTCAGTCGGGTAGAGTCCAACTCCCTAAACAAGGATCGCCTTTTTCTTCACAAAAAAAAAAAAAGGGACAGAATTTTCCTGTAAACATACTTGAAAAACTTGAATTCTAATTGATCAAGAATAATGAAACAGAAAAACAAGACAACACGTCCGCGTTTTTTGTTACAAGCCTGACCTAGCTTTTCACGAGAAACAAGACAAGCGATCACAAGATAATACTTGCATCAAAGGATCAAAAACAATTAAAAAAACATCAAAAAACGCGCTGAGAAATAAATCCAAACAAAATCAAACACAAAGCAATATCCAGCAATCAAATCAGTTAGCTTCCTTGAAATCAACCAGGAGAAACGGCAAGGCAGACATATCAAACACGTAGAAATCGCAAACCAACAAGAAAGGAAAGCAAACGTATTAGTAATAAAAATTGGAAGAGAGAACTAAATAAATTTAAAAAAACACACACACAAAGTTAGATGGACACGGTAGATGAGAGAAGTGAGAGAAAAAAAGACCTGAAGATGAAGAGTGTGTGATTTGCTGTAATTTGGGGAAATTAGGGTTCTCTGTTTTTCCCAAACTCCTCAAGAGTCAAGGAAAGATTGTTCAGAAAGCACTTTAAGCACCACAATCAGTGAGCTTTCGTGGACAAAAGAAGTGAGAGATATCCTATTTATACATACACAAACATGATTCACTCTAATTGTTGTCTAATAATTACAAATCAAAATGAAATCGCGTTTCAAGTCGGTGTACTTTGGGCTCCTGAAGGCCCATCTCTTTTCTGTTGTGTCGTTAAAGTTACTTTTTCTTTTTTGTTTTTTCTCCTATTCTAACTTTTGTGCAATCAATCAAGAAAATGACACTTGAAAGTTTAGAAATACCCTCCCTGTTAGCTATGCACTGACGACCTAATAAAGCGGAGAGAAAATTAATTTTATGTGGACGGTCGAAATTCATCATATCCTGAAGAATTTTACATATTTCTTATGCAACTGTCTTCTTACACTATTTTTCTCCTAATTATCAAAATGTATCCCTTCATGAAAAGATGCAAAGGTATGATATTCTCAAGCAAACCATAAGTGATTCGCTAAGCGAAGAGTTGAATAACTCCAAAGGATGCATAGATTTTTACGACAAAACCGTCTATACCTGACTAACCAAATTCCTTCCATGTAGTATTAGAATAAGACGTACAACTCTCACATGTAGATACTTGTAAGACTGTTCTCTCCAAAATGAGATCAAATCTTTGAGAATCTTAGAATCTGAATGATAATTATCTGGTTGTTCACAACATCAGCAACCATTTATAGTGCATTCGAAGTAGAGTTTGGAAAGTGTAACAACATTGCTCAAGCTTATAGGATGCATATGTGGAATAGACGTATGCAAGAATTAGCTTATCAACTCTTCAAATAGTATTATAAAAATTGGTATTAAACATCCCCTGTAATTTTACGTGCTCCCATAGAAATAACATCTTTAGGCTCAGGCATTTATTTGTATAATTTCACTAAAAAAAGAGTCATTTTCATGATTATTATGCCAATTGTTAAAATCAGATCTGCTTGTTTAAGATTCAATCTTGGTATTAGTCCATAATAATTTAAGTCAAATCGTAGCCCTATTACTGAAGTAACAACTGATACTATAAAGAAATGGTCAGGACAACCTGTAAATTACTTCTGCCAATTCTTTTAAAATTAAAAGTATAAACTAATGTTATTTTTTAATTAAGTCTAAATATGAGCTGTTCAAGCTCAAACTTGCTTGAAACCAATACTTTTAAATAAAATGATGTCATTATATTTAAAATAGTCAAAAGGCTGCCTAAATCTTACCCATGCCCATAAGCCGCCCGTCTAAAGAGACTTTAACAAATAACAACAAAAGATTTAAAGAAGGGCTAAGCGGTTTGGACTTTGGACAGTATATATATTAAATCTGTCTTTTTTAAAACTAATCAAATTTTGAGTTTCGAGTGAGCTTTAAAAACCTTTAGGTTGGATTCAGACAGTCTCGAGTCTACTTCCACTCAATCCATTACTATTGCTTATTTGAAGATTCAAGCGTGTCTTCACTCTTTAATCTATTTTTAAAGAACTAATCAGCACTTAGACCATCCCTTCGAGGTCAAACTCTGCACCGTTGCAGGCAGATGACGAAGATAAATAAGAGAGGTAAACCAAAGGTGCAGCTTAGGAATCATTAGAGCACAATTTGTTAACATAAGTATATTATACACTCAAGCTATAATTCTTAATAAAAGACGAACTTGCAGTCTTATACACTGACGATTAGCAGTTTTCCTTAGCAGATCACACATTTATGCCTCTGGAGATTCTCAGCACTCTTTTCCAAATCCCGCAATTAAAATATGACAATGCCACCGTCGGTGACCCGTGAACTCCAGCAAACTTTCAGCAAACGACTTACCTACATTCATACTCTATTCAATTAACTCTTTAACCACATCCGCAGCAAAAAGTGCAATAGTGGCTTCCAAACTGGGATATGATATCTACAAGGCCTCCATAGCCTCCAACTGCAGTCACCTGAACACAGCGGAGGCCATTGATCAGACATCAGAAGCAGTGATAAGAAAAAGCTGCCAATGTAATTCCTAATGCCATGCTGAACGACGATGCATGTACCCAGATGTGAAGAAAGTACATTGTAATATATGAGTATAAAATTTAACACATACCCCACTTTAAACATTTGCTAATGAAAATAGATTTGTTGACTATTAAATGCAAACCATGACATGACAAATATTCTGAGAAGGGAAGCTTTCCCGACCGAATTCATAGTAAGAGCTGTAGGAACATAACTGAAGATGACTAGAAACAACATACAATTAAATAAAAAAGAAAGCCGGGTGCTTTTTGAACATTAAGCTCCAAAAATTGAAAGCAGCAGTTAAACGAAAATAAAGGGAAAATACCCCTGATGGGTGTACAGAGACAGAAAACGCTGACTGAGGAGCACATGGTATTTGTGAGAGAATCGCTCCGCTTATATCAAAACGACTGAGTAGAGGTTCAGCTCCAACAGCTAAAATCTGAGACAATGATAAAATGATTACTAGGTCTGGATACAAACAGAACATGATAATTTCTAATAGTTGCCGGTGTCTTGTCATTGGCATCAAACATGGAACTGCCAGATTGAAGTACTCAATGTACAAAGGCCCAAGGAGATCACCAGTACTCCGATGTCATATGTTGCCTAAGGTGAGATCTCCATAACCCAACATTTCAGCTAATCAATTTTAGTATAGAGTTATGATCTACATGTATGTTCCACCGAAAACTTAAACTTTTAGGTCTACTTGAAATTATACAACCAACATTTATAACCTGTTCAATATTAGGCACTAAACCATTTGTAAGATATTGGCAAAAACTAGTTCAATAAGAAAAATACTTCCTTTTTTCCTTTCAATGATAGTGGTACTTGAAATAAGTCCACATACGCACCTAAGTTAGAAACACATCAAATATTCTAAGATAAAAAGGAAAAACACTTACTTGATGATCATCAAATTTCACGTCCTGTATTGATGCGCTCGTGGAAGTTCTTGAAACACATTCGGAAACAGGAATATTCCAAACAGATAAGCTTCTACCAGTGCTACAAGCCTAAAAATGAAATCGGTTAAATAATGTTACATCATAAGCAAGCAAAACCAACATAGAACTTTTTTATCATGTTCACTCCCATCCAAAGTTAAATGAAATTAAGTCTTCCAAGGCATGAACTCTCACCAACCAGCTTTCACTTGCATCAAGGGCAATGCAGCTAACGCACGACGAGAATCCTTTCAACTTCTTGTCCTTCCCAGGATTAATTACTTGTAAACACTTTCCAGTTTTGCAATCTAAGGAAAAGGTAAACAAATAAATGGCAAAGGCAAAGGCAACATCCCATAACTATAAGGGTGAATATCACCAGCAGAAATTTGAACTAACTCTATTCATCCATCACTATACTTAGATTGAGTACTGACTCAAATGGCATCATGGTAGCAGCTATATAAATGTGAAAGGTAATTAAAAGAAGGGGATTATTGTTCAACTCTTTAAATCAGGATTATGGATAAATCATTATTACATCATGAATTGATATTCCAAGTCGACTATTGTCAAGCTAAATGACACAGAGATAACAGAGAAGTTTTTTTTCCGTAAAAATGTCCTTAAAAGATCATCAGCAATTTCTGTCCATGTTCTCTCCTTGCCACCCCAGAACCTTAGAAGATAGAAATAATTAGGAAAGCCTCAAAGCTGCATGTTAAATCAAGATTGTTTCTTCAACTACTTGATATACGATAGGACAAATTGCTTTTGAAAAATAGTAAACTAAAAATTTTATCCCAGGCAACATCCATGTAACTTTCAGCGAGTTCCTGATATTATTAGCTCATCACTCGCAACAAATACAGAATCAAGTATAAAAATTGAACCATAATTGAAACTAAATAGTGAAGAGCATACATATGTTTCAGTTTAACACTTAAATTATTGAAATAAAAGGCCAAGCATTACCCCAAATTCGTGCAGTTCCATCCTCTGAACCAGTTATAATCTGAGCGATAAAAGAAGAAGCAGTCAGAAATCACCCTACATTAACCTGGGTTGTCAGATGGTGATGCTAAAGTGGAGCTAAATCTTCCACACCTCCTGGAAAACAGTGACATTGTGCAAACCAAAAGCAGTAAAGAATATCGCATATAATAGGTAATAAAACTGCACAAATATTGAACAAGTTGGGGCAAGGTTTTGTGGTGATTGTGACGAGATAGTAGAGGCTGACCTGATGTGTAGAGTTGCGAGCAACTATGCAATGCAAGTAGTCCGAGTGGCCTTTAAAAACCATCTTGATTTTATTGGTCTCCTGAATAGCTCAATAACGATCAGACTATATATGAATAACAATGCAGGGCGCTAAAAGAACATGTCAAATTCTCCAGACTGGGAAAAGTTTACAACGCAGAGCATGCATGGTTATTTATTCACCTTGGAAAAATACATACCACATCCCAGCCATAAGCACAAGAATCACCTGCTGCTGAGTAAATGGCTCCTCTCTAATTCACAACAAACAATGCAATTTACAATTCAGTACGCAGATGGTAAATGCAAATACATCAAAAAGCAGCTGAATATATGTTTGAATAAGTTAGTCTACATGTTTACTCATTTTTCACATAAGAGTAGGGGGAGAGAACGATTGAGTGTATCAAACCTGAGGGTCCAGAGCAATGGCATTATTTTCTGGAATTGGGGAAAGGGCAGCCCATGGACCTCTGAAGCACAGGAAGCAGACAAGAAATGGAATAAGACATAAAACGAGGCATTCATGAAGCTGTGGCTGGCTAAATGTGAATATTTAATCCCAAATGTGTCTATGAAAACAAAACATAAAAGCTCTTTTGTTTCCATGCACTAGAAAGCAGATTCTTATCTAAAATTCCTCATCTTATATAATAGTTGATTTTTAACCATGGTAAATATATTTCAATACGCAGGCATACTTCTTTCTCTTAGACCTCATATTTTACTTTATGCATGTGCTTATAAGACCCATAGAACAATAAACCAACTCAAATAGTAAATTTGAAACTGAAACCTGGATAATACCAACCTTAATGTTTCAGTTATGCACCTAAAATTTAGGAAGCTTAAAATAACAACTAAATGAATAAAACCTTTCTAAATCCATGAAGTGGAACATACTGTGATGATAGATATGATGGATTACAAGACACAACAACAAAAAATCAATCCACGGAAGAGGCTAATCCCACAACTTTTGGTAGAAATAATAAATACTTCCAATCAATTAAACTCCTTATATCCGCTCCTCTTTCTCTTGAGCAATACACAAGAATGAAAAAAGGCGAGGGTGAGGACAAAACAGAGATTTGCTATTGATCACAAATGTAGTCAGAAAAGCAAACAACTATAGAAAAAATAGATGGTAGAATGTATTGTGTCATTATCACTCACTTGTGCTGGGGATTCATCAGGTCAAGCACAGCATTTATGTGATTTCCTAGGGGAAAAATGAAAAAGATTAGGAAAGAACAAGCAGAAAAATAGAGCATGACCACAAACAGTAATGCATAAAAGCTAACAAATTAAAAATGAACTGTAACTGAAAAAATTTCTAGAAGGATGAAATGAGAACCAGTAAAACAAAAAGTAGTAGCAACCAGACGATCTTTCCATCTGCCAGAAGCAACAAACAACAACTATACTAAATACATCAAGATATTTGAACTCTAATATCGCAGCAGAGAAAATCAATTACCTTGAGGAGGGACAGACAGTTCTGGAGTACCAAAGTCTTTCCACCTCCATCCCCGTATCCGACCATCATCACCACAACTAAAAAATTCAAAAAAATGTGAATCTATAATGCATTCAAGACAAACGGTAGTACAGAGAAATTTCCAACAAATTTACATTTATAAGCACAAAACAGATCAACAAGATTATCAGCAGACATAAGTAAAATATGAAACCATGGACAAAAAAGAATCACAAATGAGGCAACTAAAGAATTAATCGCTTTCTGAGGAGGACTAATCAAGCAAAGAACTCAATGCTAAAGGACGATAACTCTTGAGTAAAAGGAACCTGAGTAACAATGTATTTTCACCATTGGCGTAGAATTTGACATCGTACGCAGGTCCATCGTGTGCTTGAATGAATCCGTCAGGTTCAACCCTAATGACATACCAATAACATTTTCATTAAATCCAAACGCATCAACTCACTATCAATCTCTCATTCACGGCCACTTGGCGCTCCATGTACTTACTGTTGAGCTCTCTTTCCGCTAAAGGCAACTGGCTGCATATAACATAAAACAAATGATCAAACAACACACAAGCACATTCAAATCTTATTTAGCGTCAGGGAAAGTTGAATGAAACGCACAATCTTGGAAATACAACTTGAGAGGGAGTAAGAGGCGAGAGATCCGTCGCTAGAGGCGACGACGACGGTGTCCGGACCGGAGTCCGGAGACGGTGTCCAGGCGGTTCTGAAGACGGTAAGCGACTGAAGCTCACGCTCCTTTAGAATGCTGTCTCTGTATGAATCTTGATCCCAGTTCGTCGCATCTCCCCACATGGTGATGATTTTTGACTAGGGTTTGGTGCGATCTTGGCCAGTGGCGACTGGCTCAGTCTAAGACTCTCAGTTAGCTTGCACTTCAACGGTGCCGTTGCAAGCGTTTTTCCATCCCTTTTCCTTTGTTCGGTTCGAGAATTTGTTTTGGAGGGAGAAATTAAACAAAAGCGCTAAAGTTAACGAATTAAGCCGGTTGCTTGGTTCCAACTTTACTTTTTAAATTTTTGATTAATCATAAAATTAGATTAAATTAATTTTTAATTCAAATCAATTGTTTAGATAATAATAATAATAATAAATACACATTTTATCCGTATTAAAGAAGTTAGGTTTAATAATTAAGTTATTTTTAGTGGCAAGCAAATTAGGTAATTTCTTTTAAATTATAGCATTCTTAAGAAAATTGTATACTTTGAAATTGATTCTCTCTTTTTTATTAAATTATATTTAAATTTTTATGCCCTTTTGGTTTAGGTAAGGCCGCCTCCTCTAGTGCGCAAGATAATCCTTAGCTCTCTGTGGGGAATGCGAGAGTCGAACTCAGAACCTCAGGGTTTTGTTGGATGCATGACTCACGTCTCTTACCATTGAGCTACGTGGCTCAGTGGTGAGAGGCGTAGGTTTTACACCAAACAAAATCCTGAGGTTCTGGATTCGACTCCCGCATTCCACACAAAGGGCTAGGGATCACCTTGCGCACCAGAGATGACAAAACCGTGATTTTATAATAAAGTAAAATTTTGAATGTATTGTTATTATTTTAATAATCTTGATTAACATTGCTCATATCATGTTTAGTAAGATTATTAAGATGTAAGTATCTATATGAAAAAAATTTAAACATAACCAATTTATTAAAAATTTAAAAATATAATCCTAATATTTTAATTTAAAATTGCAAATACAACCTTACTTAATATCTGCCTAAAAATAAACACCATATGGATGACGATACATCAGGCAAAAGCCCTCGTACTCGAGTTCAGTCGGACTTGAGTCATTCGGAAACTTTTTTAAAAAATTAAAAATATGAAATGACGTAATTTTATTTATAAGTATTTATAATTTTGAGCTAAGCCTGGCCCTGAACTCAAATTGGTGGCAATATTTCTTAGAAGCAAATCAAATCAAGGAAGCCAATAGCCAGACCATTGAAGATTCCTTTCGCCCCAATTAAGCTAAACAAAATAAGATGTTGAAATGGCAATTGCTATACAAACGGCTATAATCGGTACCTATTTAAAAGAGTAGAATTCAATTAAGCAATATTTACATCCATATTCAAGTTGGAAAGGCATTTTAGATTATTACCCTATTCACTCGAGGTTTCAATTCAGAACTTACACCATGAGCACAACCTCACCACGTGAACCTGCAAAGAGAAGAATAGTTCAATACAAGCTAACCAAAAAGTCTAAACAGCATGGAGATGCAGAAAACAAGCTACTCTGTGGCGGATGAAAAGAGTACGATATAAGAAGAATGAATTCAGACTTTACATCTCTCAAGTATCTCTTTGGCAAATTGCAGTAGAGAATCTTCGTGTTCAGCCATCTTTGCAGCCTTCTCAGCCTCCTTAACTGCTTCAGCTGCCACAAATGATTTATTTTCAGCTTCTGCAATCCTGTAGGCAGCAGCCGTTGCTGCCTCTTCAAGAGCATCTTCAGAGTTTACATAACCAGTGATACCCAGATGTTTGGATTGCAGATGTTTCTGCTTGGGGCTACGAGTCTTTGTGGCAAATGAGGAAGATTTCTTGATTTTATAGCCATTTTGGACCTGCATTTCAATTGTATGCAAAAAACATAATGTATATTCTGCTTTTGATAGATCTGACCTATAATTGCATGAAATACTCAAATTATGCACTTTACGAACATGTTTACAGGTAATCCAAGTTGTGTTTCTTTTATTCATCAATTGAACCAAATCACCACAAAGGAGCCTAGCCTTTTAGTATATGTCGATAGTTGCATGTTAAGATGAACTCATTGACATAATGATTATTCCAAAATATCTTTTGGGTAATGGATGGGCTGTCACCATATAAGTCAAATCTTATGATTGCATGTTCATGTTTTCTGTCTTGTCTAAGTTAAAAATGGGCATCATCATCTAAACAAAGAAAAAACATTCTACTAATTGAAAAAGAAAAAGACAATTTGGGTTAAACATATTGAAAATAAATTACATTCTTGCGAAAGATATTGATAAAAAGATTATATCAATGAGAGACGGTGGACATTTCTTCACCTTTTCAAGTTTTTCTTGTGCAACCAATCTTCTCAACCTTGAACTCAATTGCCTCCTAAAACTTTGTGGCAACACTTGTTTTCGCTGCATGTATGGTCAAGAATACAACAGAACATGAAAGACGACCATATTAAAAATCGTAGAAATGAGAAATTAAAAACATCATGTCTACCATTTGAAAATTGCTGGAGAACTGATTTCTATGAAAAATTAATTTATGCATTAATGGAAGCTTGATTTTATATTGAGATACTTCAAGAAGAGATGCATCCACTTTAGTTATAAGGCCTGATTTTGTGTTCCCTTTTTTCCTTTTCAAATTCCCTTCTTGCACTTACAAGTTGGAAGCAACATACAGAAGTACATACAAAGCTTAACTAAGTTCACAAAATCATCGATTTATTTCTATATAAACAAGATGAGTACCTTCCTCCATGGTTAATCAATGGCCAGAAATTAGGAAGAGAAAGAGTAACATGACAGTTGCAGAAAATTCCTTCAAACCTCGATGTAATTGACAATGGCACTTGCATCTGCTCCATCTGGCTGGTTCAAAGCTGCAATTGCTTCAAAAATCATAGCATTGTACCTGAATAAAGAAAGAAATTGGTTAAGCAATACAGAATCTTCACCAAAGAAAATTAAATTAAAAAAACAATTATCGGGAATTCTCCTCCGAAAATCTTAAACCATTCAAGTTATCTGCAATCATCTCTTGCCTCTTGGTAGTGTCATTAACAATACCCTTTTTTTTTTTAATTCAATGGAATGGTAATCGGAAACTCCACATTTTTATCCGCGAAAGATAGATTACGTTCTTACTAGTCAATAACATTCACACACAAACGAATAACAAATGTACTTTCCACGTAAGTTTCTAAAGAAGACTACAGATAGCAGGCACTATAAGATATTAAGAGCATACGTTGGAGCAACTTTTCCATCGTTCATGCTTCTCGAAGAGTCATCTGCCGTGAAGACCACGAGATCTGAGCAAACTGCAGCAGCAGCAGCATCCGACGATGTATTTGCAGGAGGAGGAGTAGAAGCATTGGCAAAAACAGGTTTAGGTTTGGAGGGCCGTGTCTTTTCCCCTGCACTGATACTCATATTCCTCCATTTATCCTATCAAAACCAACAGCCAAACAAATCGCATTCTAAGTACAAGTTCAACTTTACCTAATCATCAAAAAGACGTTTTATTTTCCTTATATCAATTCTTTCATTTTGATGAATGCAAAAAAAAAAAAAAGAAGAAGAAGAAAAAACAAATCAGAGACGCGGAGAGATCAAGAATAATATAGAGAGGACCTTGAGATCGATGTTGGAGCGAGAGAAGAGAAAAGGATTGAATTCTGGATCTTTCTGGATGTTCTTCCACTTTCCAGCTCCATGTTTCGCCACTCCCTTCCTGAGAGCCTCCTCTTCCTCCGCCGTCCACTTCTGTTTCGGATTTCCCATCTTTCGAACTCGAACTCGCTCTCTCCTTCTCCGGACCGTTGCCGATACTAGAATTCAGCCCTAATTTTCCGAATTCAAAACGACCAGTGAACGGCGCCGTGCAGAGCTCCCCCTTAAATCTGACATCGTTTTGATTTGTATCCACGTTTAAGATAATTGTAAAAGACACCGCCAATCATATCAGTCCATGTGGCACTTTCAGGATGACGGTTTTGAACACCTCAGCTCAACAAAAAAACGTGCTTCCCTATCCGGCAATCCCCAGACTCATCAGCAAAGCTTTCACCAGAAAACGCTCAACACATAGAATAGACTCACAGAGACATACTGTTAAAGTTCGCACTAATCCTTGTGGAAGCTACAAAAGCTTCGTTAATGGCGTGAAGGCTGTGCATTTTCTCTCCAGCCAAACAGAAGTTTCAGAACGAGCTGCTAAACTCCACACACGTAAACATGGATTATTGTTTAGGAGCTCCAGCAATGGCGGCCTGTTGTCGCCCTGCTTGGAGCTCTCGAGCTCAAACGCCGAGGGCGAGACAGTATCCATGGAGCAAACGGTACCGTTTGTTTAGAGTGAAAGCGAGCAGTGCAAGGAGTGACGTCAGTTATGTAGCTGTTAAGCAAGACTTTGCGGATGAGGAAGATTACGTCAAGGCCGGTGGGTCTCAGCTCCTTTTCGTACAAATGCAGCAGAATAAAGACATGGATAAGCAGTCTAAGCTCGCCGATAAGGTTTTGCTACTTCTTCGTCTTTTTGATTTTTTAAGTTTTTTAATCTTATAGATTTTGTTTTACCCAGTTGAGGCCCATACCGCTTGAAGGAGAGTTACTAGATTTGGTTGTGATCGGCTGTGGACCTGCCGGTCTAGCTCTGGCCGCAGAGTCAGCTAAACTGGGCTTAAGGGTCGGACTTATTGGTCCCGACGTTCCTTTTACTAATAATTATGGCGTCTGGGCAGATGAATTTAAAGGTAAAAACCAAAAACTTAATCATACTTGAATGCTAGTTCTCTATTTTTAGCTTCTAGTGCTTCATTAATGTGGTGATCGATCGATCGTCTGCTTTAATTTGCTTCATCTTAGGAGCTGGATTACTTTCATATTTTTCTTGTGACATTTAAGTCTTATTTTGTTTATTAAATGTCCAGATCTTGGACTTGAAGGGTGCATAGAGCATGTGTGGCGTGATACTATTGTATATCTCGACGACAACGATCCCATTCTTATTGGGCGTGCCTATGGACGTGTTAGTCGACATTTGCTTCATGAGGAGTTGCTGAGGAGGTATGTGTGGTGTGGTGTGGTGTGGTATCTAGTTACCTTCCATTTTAATTCTGTGATGAATTGTCGTGTTAGTCATGTTAAATGATGAAATTTGGCTTTTCTATGGATATGTGATGCATATTAATTTCTTCTAGGTGTATCGAGTCAGGTGTTTTGTATCTGAGCTCGAAAGTGGATAGGATTATTGAAGCTAGTGATGGTCACAGTGTTGTGGCGTGCGAGCATGATACCTCTGTTCCATGCAGGTAAATTAGTGTTATCTCTGTTCGAAAGTTTCTTTCTCCAAATTGTGTATTGTGGTACCAGTTCATTAGACGTCAGGTCGCTAACTTTTGTGCTATAGGCTTGCGATTGTGGCATCTGGAGCAGCTTCTGGAAAGCTCTTGCAGTATGAGGTTGGAGGTCCACGAGTTTCTGTTCAAACAGCTTATGGCGTAGAAGTTGAGGTATGAAAACGGAGTCTATTCTTCTAGATGAGTACAAATTGCATAGGCTCCATCTCGATACTTGAAATTCTCAAGTTCAATTTTGGTATTGAATTTCAGATCTTATTCTGTATAACCCCTGCTTTTCTCCATTTCTTCCTCCAGTTAATATGGTTGTGGTAATTGATCGACATTGTATTTTGTTAATATTTCTTTTTATACCTTAGGCATGGTTGTACACTGACCTAACTGTATCGTGCAATTTCTTAATTCTTGTTTTTTCATTTTTCTTTAGATTCTGTTGGTAATTTCAATGCCATTTCTCTCATTTTGAGTATGGTTTCAACAGCAAACTGATTGTTTAAGAAATTAGGATGGAGGTGTGACATCAATCATTTGTGGCGCTGATCATGTTTTATAATTCCAGGTGGAAAATAATCCATATGATCCTAGTCTTATGGTTTTCATGGATTACAGAGACTATATGAAGCAAAATGTTCCATGTATAGAAGCTGAATACCCCACATTTCTTTATGCAATGCCCATGACATCGACACGAGTCTTTTTTGAGGTTTTCTTCACTTTTTCTTTCCTTTTGATGCTTCAAGTCATTATTCATAGCAATCATGTGAATATACTTAGTAGCTACTAAATGCAGGAAACGTGTCTGGCTGCAAAAGATGCTATGCCTTTTGACTTGTTAAAGAGAAAACTGATGTCAAGGTTGGAGACGATGGGTATCAGAATTTTGAAAACATATGAAGAGGTAATCTTGACAGCTATACTTTGTTAAAGGCAGTGAGTTTCCTTGTCCACTGCCCAAAAAACAAAACTCGCGTCTTCTTAATATGCTTTTTCTTCTTTCTTTTTCTCAATTGAAAGTAGTCTTCTCCTTCGACTGCCAGATAGGGTTAAAATCTTTATCTAGTGATGAGATTTTTGTCAATAAACTTTTGTCAATAAGCAAACATTTGATAGTCATCTATTTTCATATTTTCTCTAAGATTACTCGAACAAGTACTATTGCGATGGGTTCTGGAAAAACGTAAACTTTTTCTTAACAAAATACGGGCCTTTATATAATCCTGACCGTTGAGATTGTCACTGTTCATCCAATCAATTTGTTTGCATCTAAGAAAGATTTTATATCGTTGTCTTAATTTTCGCGCAGGAGTGGTCTTACATTCCAGTTGGTGGTTCCTTGCCCAATACTGAGCAAAAAAATCTTGCTTTTGGTGCAGCAGCTAGCATGGTGCATCCAGCTACTGGTGAGAACAGTTAAGATAAATCATACCTTCTTAAAAATATGGAATTTGATGTTTATATTCTCATTTTACTTAATAGGATATTCGGTTGTAAGATCACTGTCCGAGGCTCCAAAGTATGCCTCTGTGATTGCAAATATAATGAAAGGGGATCATTCAAGCAAGCTTACTCATGAAATAAATAAGCCGAGTATCTCAATGCAAGGTATGCAGCTCAACACCTGCATAACGACTTGACGTTTTTCCTTTTTCTCCGTTGTTAATAATTCCATTCTCATATATTAGATCCGTGCATCTTGTATTTGCATCTTCTCTAATCTTGTTTATGTGACATCACAGTACGTTCAGCTTTTCTTAAACATTTCTTGTCTAGTTTGAAAACTACAAATAAGGGGAAGTCCATAAAGCTGCTGACTGTGCCTTCTTTTCTTTTCTTGTTTTGATTACTCCATCATCAAGTCTGAGATTGTGTCTTGTTAATTAATCACTACGGATAAAATTGTATTTCATTGGAGATTGATTATGCCTTCTGGAACTTTTAACAATTAGCACATTTGCTAACTCACGCGCATAGTAGGAAGCGTTGATATGACAAATACTGTTTCTGTTACAGCCTGGAATACACTTTGGCCCCAAGAAAGGAAACGTCAAAGATCATTCTTTCTCTTTGGACTAGCACTTATACTGCAACTGGATATCGAAGGCATCAGAACGTTCTTCCATACCTTCTTTCGCTTACCAAATTGGTATGATTCATTACTTCAGTAGTTACTGGAAGAATTTAAACAAAAAAAAAAACTGAGGTATTAGTCCATAGATATGAAGAGTGAAGCTTACTATAATATGGTTAGTTGGATCTGACACTTTCTGTAAGGTTAGAAAGGCAACAAACTTGTCAATTTTATTTGAGAGAATTTGATTGATGGATCTTGGAACACATTTATGGACTACACCTATCAATTACTTGACTAACTTCCATCAAATCCTTACCTCGAACATTTCATTGAATATATCTTCTTGCAGGATGTGGCAGGGGTTCCTTGGCTCTACTCTTTCCTCAGCAGATCTTGCATTATTTGCCTTTTACATGTTTGTGATTGCCCCAAATGAAATGAGAATGAGCCTTGTTAGACATCTACTCTCTGACCCAACTGGAGCAACTATGATAAGAACTTATCTCACATAATAGGTTACATCTTTTGTTTCAAGTATATTCCTTGTTAGAGTCAGTCGTCTTGTGAATCGAGCCTGTCCAAGATTTATTAATAACCAGCTTATGTATATATAACTAGTTCTGGGGTGTATATTGCATCTTTTAGGTTTCTAGTGTAATCCCACATGGAGTAGACGTGAAATCTTGCATATATGACTTTCTGGAGCCAATAAAATTATGATCACTGGTGAAAAACCCCTCTAGATCTCGTATTTTGGCCGTCAAGTATGTCATTATTGCACATTATTCCTGATTCTCTGGCCCCTGGTAGCCACATAATGATAAGTTTGCTTTTATTTCGTTTTTGAATTTTTGATTTTGTATTGGATTGAAAATTTAGTTTTATTTTCTCCTTATTCTCATAACTTGTAAAAATTATATATTTTTTATTTTTTCATATTTTTTGATTTATCATTAATTAAATATGTGATATTAAATTATTAGATATTAATTACTAATAAAATATTTTAATAAAATATTTTAATTATTATAAAATTTTAAAATATTTATTTATTAAGTAAAAATTAAAATAACAAATATTTAATTTTAAATAACATTAGTTTTAATAATTAAAATATATATTGATAATAAATATTTATTTACAAATTTTAACTTGTATAATTAACTGCTCTAAAATATTTTTTACATAAATAAAAAAAGAGACTTGAGGCATCTTCACAGGCTTTATAGTTTATACTCTACACCCTTTCTTTTTTTCGAAAGCTTAGCCATTTATATACCATATCCATTTTTTCTTGAATAAAGTTACTATTTGAATACAATCAATGAAATTAGCTAGCCTCTTCTTCTTTTTTTTTACAAAGGAAAGGCAACACTAAAACATTACATGATAAGTCGCGGGAAACAAATCCCGGCCAAATCCTCTAAGACCCCATTTGGTTGGCACGGAATGCTGACTGGGAAAGTAATCTTTTTCCTAAATTTTAAATTGTTACATTTGATTCTTTTTTTGGGTTGTTAGGAAAGTAAAAACTTTCCTAATTTAGGGAAAGTAATAGCACTTTCCAAAGATTCTAAATACCGACACCTCTCTTAGTATTTAGATTTTTTTTTCAGGAATTTAATCTAAAAATTATACTGACCAATTTAATCTTCTTCTTCTTCCAACTCTTAAACAACTCTTTTATTAAAAGACTACCTCTTCTTCTAATATTCTTATTCTACAACA
>JANZLX010000008.1:2614166-2624892 GCA_025531955.1 Erythroxylum orinocense | reverse complement strand
TATCTGGCATACATCTCCTGACCTTCTTATTTTGTCTTATACTGCTCAAATCCGCAGGTCTTTCGAGCGTAGCAGCCGGATTGACACCAGACTCCGCCCCCGCCACGAGCTCCTCCTTACTTGGAGTAAGCCCCCGACGGGTTGGATCAAATTAAATACCGACGGATCCAACTCTCATCGCAACGATACAGCTACTGCAGGTGGCCTTTTACGCGATAGTGACGGCAACTGGCTTGGAAGCTTCACACAGAACCTAAGTTGGTGTGCCCCACTGTCAGCTGAGCTCTAGGGAGTCTTCACCGGTCTCTCTCTCGCCTGGTGCTTAGGTTTCCGTCATGTTATCCTAGAGGTGGACTTGATCGCGGTACACACTCTCATATCCTCCTCGGCCACCCGGTCTCAGGTTTTCAACCCTATTGTGGCGGGTATTCATGAATTGTTTTCCCGGAATTGGTCTGTTGTCCATCGGCATGTTTATCGAGAGAGCAACAGATGCGCCGACTGGCTTACCTCACAAGCTGCACAATTGGCTGTTGGAGTAACTTATTATGATTCTGCACCTACCGGGTGCCACCATTTCCTCTTTGAGGAAAAGTCGGGGATCTATTTTTCCAGATTAGTTTTGTAATTTGTGTAGACTCTTTCCCTTTAACAAAAAAAAATTACAAGTATCGTCCATCTCATGACCAATATCCACAATTCAGAAAACATTTGTATTCCACCCACTCCATATCCTAAACCTTATCTCCTATTTTGCCATATAAATCATCCATTCCTCTCCCCTTTAGAGATTCTGCAGCAAGTTCTGCTGCTTCTTTATACCTTGCCTGAGAGAACAATTCCTGAAACACGCTATTATAAATGTGTGGTTTCTGCAGTTTATGAACTGTGTAACGTGTCTATTGGCTTTCTGTGCTTATCTATGTAACTTCTGGTTCTAAACTATGCACAGTTTGACTCTTGATTTGTCCTCTTCATCATCAAAATTTCTTTGTTGTGGTAAAATATCTGAGCAATCAAGTGATGGGATGTCCTTGTCTTTCATAAATTCAACGGGTGAGATCACATTAGCAAGAGATCATATGAAACTAAGACACATCTTTTAATCTACAAGTGTTTCTGCAGTTTGTGTTTTGATTGATGAGTTGCCAAATAATTTCTATTGAAGATTTGGTCTATTTTATTTAATAAATTTTGTCTGGTAGGTATAATTAGTTCAATATCTGTCATTTACTGATTAAAAAAAAAGAACCTTGAAGCTAAAAGTGTAACATTAGCTTTAAAATTTAAAAATATTCAAAATAATTCTTAAGATGGTTAATAATATGCAAGAAGGCTGGAGTTTGTAAATTGAAAAACTATTATCAAAATTGGTTAATCGAACTACTCCTTTCATACTAACTTAGATAGCTAAATACAAGCACATGCTAGCCTTGTAAATACTCCCAACTTCCAACAAAATCCTTCACAAAACTTCAAAATACCCATATGAAAAATAGAGCGTAGCGACTAAAAATGAAAGGCCTAGTTCATGCAGCTTAAGCTAACTAGTAAGACGTGTGTTTCATCTTTTCTTATCAGTAGCCAACCAATTAACAGAACAACAAGATCAATTGTTTCCATAGATACCTATTGTGTGAAAGATTTTCGGTCAAACAATTCAATATAAAGAGCCATGAATCAACTCACTTGCAAAAAGATCTACTGTTTCCTATCTTATATACTGAAAACAAACAAGAAATTACATAACACCAAAACAATCGATATAAAGAGACCAAAGACATGTAAAGGAAAAACCAACAGATTCATTATTTAAAGCAAAAAAACAAAGGGAAAAGGCAGAAAAGATGGGCAAAAATTCGATGAAGCACCAAGCGCAGATTCCACATTATTAAGGAAAGAATCAATTCTTGCGATAAGCAAAGAATCAATTCTTGACCCTGTAATTAGAATTTAGATCTTTTGTCTAATATTACTCTGTCTTATTTTATCTTATGAAATCTCAGTAATTTATTTTGCAGGATCCACGTAGGACTCCTGCAAGACCCACATAAATAAATAACTAAGATTTATTAGACACAATAAGACAAAGTAATATTGGACAGAAGATCTGGCCTCTTATAATTATGCCTAGAGATTGTATAGTATTAAGACAATCTTTCCTTGCATAATTTGTCTTAACGCATTGATTTAGTGTAACATAATTCTTGTAGAGAGTATATATGAAACCTACTTCTCTACAAGTTGTGTGAGAGATAGATTCCAAAAACTTCATTCTTGTTTACACAACAAGGTAGTCCAGTCGATTCTCGCTCCTATACAACAAATCAAATTAACATCTATCAAAAATTGCTCAAACCTATATTTCTGTATGCAAAAGAACGTGCATTTTTTAATCTCGCTTGTGTTAGACGCTTGATGATAGAAGAAAGAGGGAGTAAAATAATCGCAAACACACGTACATTAATTGGACGAGAAAATAAGGAAAAATGCCTCATTGGACCAATCATCAACTGAAATGAAGGAAACATATCTTAGAAATCCACCGGTGAGTTGTTCGGAAAATCATGACTAGAACAAAGAACGAACAGTGACTTAAAAAAATGTGAGAGTAGAAATGGTGGAAAGAGAGGGACGAACTTGTTAAAAGTGAGAGAGATGTGTTTATCCGAGAGTGGGTAATCTTAGGAATAATTAATTTGTTAGCTTTTTTTTTAATCAAACAACGTAAATACATAATACCTAATTATTAAGAATGGATGGGTAATATCAAACAAACAGACTGTACATTTATTCCTCGTTCAAAGCTTATCAACTTAACATGGGTTTGATAAATAAAACAAAGTAAGTAGAAGACTGAGTTTATTCACTTAACAGAGAATCCATTACAAAAAGATTTGTATATATAAACATATACACAGGGATTCAAGTTTACAAGGCCAGAGGATCATCGCTATCGTTGAACATGATTGATCGAATAGATATAAAGCTCATTAGATAAAATACACTCATATGTAACATTCTAAGTTTAAATTGGACTAACAACTTTAATTCGGGTTTTAAAAAATTACAAATTTAAAATTGATTATTGATTAACAGTATTGTTGATAAGATTTACATAATTTTTAAAATTTTGATATTTTCTTTTAAATTCTTAATGTATTTATTAAAATTTAATTCAGAATTTAAAATCTTTAGTCCTTTTTTAATAGAATTAAAATACAAAATATACAGTCATTTAAAAAACTCATATCTTCATTAATTTAGTACCATATTCTCAAAAATTTGATAGTAAATTTTTTAAATTAAAATAAAATATTTGAAAAATTAATAATTTTAAATTAAATAATTAACAATAAAATATTGCTTGAACGTAATTTTAATTAGTTAAAAATAGAATTTATGACTTTTTAAAATTAAAATTTCAAATTAATAATTTATAATACTTATTATATTTAAATGTAGATAAATTTTAAAAAAAGAGTTTTCGGTGATTATTAAAATTATTTAAAAATTACCATGAAATTATAATCATATAATTAAAACAAGTCTCACGTCTGGATGAAGCCCAAACACAAGGATAAGCCCAACAAGGATGGACAAAGCCACGTCGTCAATGCCGAAAGTGACAGATCATGAGGTCAATAGTCTTCTCCGAGGTTGCCCCCAAGTAAGGGATAGAGTAACAGTAGTTGAATAGAGGCAATTGATTACGTAACAAAGTGATAGTTTCGTTAGGGAATTCGTTGTTGTTTGTCGTTTGATAATGGTGGACGTACCAGGCCGATAATGAGTGTTTGTGCGACCGAAATGAAGACGGTGGCAGTCGCTGTGAAAGGCCGTGCCGGCGTTGGAGGAAGGGGCAGCCGGCGAGCCGTCCGGTGGGCAGTGCAGCATCTGTTGCCCGTAGCAGACCGGTTCATCTTCGTCCACATCATGCCTATTATCACTTATATACCCACTCCGTGTACCCTATTTCTCTCTCTATCTATTTTTCAGTTATTTGATTTCAAATTCCATTCCTTTTTCTTTTTGTCTATGGGTTTTCGTCTGAGAGGGTCAACTAAGTCAATGGAGAGAAAGTTGGAAAATTTTGAGATTGAGATTTCATTTTAACGTAGTTGGAGATTAAATTCATGAAAAGTTGTCAATTGCGCGTGATTCCTGCAGCCGGTCATCGTATTCCTGTTGAAGAAGTTGATGAAAATGTCGTGGCGATGTATGTAAAAGAAGTGAGAGTGAAAAAGGAAGCAGAGATTTTTACACCCTTTATGAACTTATGCAAATTTCCCAAGGTGGGTTTGGATTCTTTTTTTGTTTAACAACTTCCACGATCAATCTTTTATGTGCTTCTCTCCGGTTTTTTTTTTCTCTCTCTTCTTTTCAATTCCCTTTCATTTAAATGCTTGGTATGATTTTCAGTTGGAAACTTTGCTCCTGGAGGATGGAGACCCCGCAGTTGGCCTTCTGAAATACGCATCTGAATCGGGGATTGATTGTTTGGTATTAGGTTCATGTTCTCGGAATTGGTTAATGAGGTATAACTGCTGATGGGCTGCTGTTGTACTTTGGTTTCTGGTTCTTATATAGCAGTCAAAGGAATGCATCCTTTGTATGTTATAATGAATTTCACATCATATGCATTGCTCTATTGCTTGGATGGAATTACAAAGACTTCTGTTTCACTAATTTTCATCATGTTTTCTCTAGAAAGCTGAGAGGGCCAGCGGTTCCAAGGACAGTGTTGAACTTTTCTCCTCAAATGTGTGATTTTAATGTCATATATAAATATAAAGTCGTCAAGCAATTAGCTAATTCTTTGGACACCGATGGTATGTTGAAACTAACTATCTTTCATCCACAGAAGTTATGTACCTTACTTGTTTTTCTTGCTTACGTTTCTTGTATTCATCTTACAGAGGCTGTCGCACAGGCATCTGAACAGGTTGATTATAAGAGAGGTTCTAAGGTCACTAGTAAACAAGTATCTGAAGTGGATTTATCTCCTGCAGAATCTAATGTTCAGAAAGTGATTGGGATCCCTTCACTTCCAGATTTTAGTTACCCTGATGCTGAAGCATTTAAACAAAAGAGCTCATCTCTTAATGGAAGCATAGATGTGGAAGGGGCTGGTAGGAACCCGCTAAATGACCTGCTGAGCATTTCCTCTAGAGCTAGGAGTTGTGGTTTTACATCTTCAGTGGAAACGGACAAGGTTGGTTGTTTTCTTGCTTGTGACTTTAGAAGGACATTCAAAGTTCAGGTCCAAGGTATTCTTGGTTCAGCAACTTCTAATGTTAAGATTCTCTCTTTTTTTGCAGTCATATGT
Organism: Erythroxylum orinocense; assembly: GCA_025531955.1. NCBI lineage: Eukaryota > Viridiplantae > Streptophyta > Magnoliopsida > Malpighiales > Erythroxylaceae > Erythroxylum > Erythroxylum orinocense. The sequence goes on along the minus strand of JANZLX010000008.1, from coordinate 2,619,563 downwards.
GCAAGCTGAAATAGAACAGCTGCGGCTAGAATTACAGAATACCATTACCATGTACAAACGAGCTTGCGAAGAATTGGTCCATACCCAAAATAAGGTCTTATTAGATGTTATTTTCATATTCTACACTTCTGTAAATGAAAAAAAAAAGGTTTTGGGATTTGATGGATTTTTGTTCTACATCAAGAAGCTTAAACTTTAATTGGTGAAAAGATGAGGTATGAAAATGAATGTCAAAGGTACTTTGTTTGGTTATGTACATTAAGGATTTCAAGTCTAAGCTGTGGTTAATGTAATCTGTTAGATGGTCTAAGAAGTAAACAACAATTATTCGTAAATTCCTTGACCACTAATTTGTTTATAGTTTACTTTCTAGGTCCAATCAATTTCTTCCGAGTGTGTTGCTGAAGCTGGAAGAGTGAATGCTGCTCTTGAAAGAGAAGAAACTCTCAGAAAAATTGCTGCCGAAGAGAAAGCAAGGTATATGAAGGCCTTGAAGGAAATTGAGGAGGCAAAGGAATTGCTTGCTAAAGAAAGTTATGGAAGAGAGGTAGCTGAGCAGAATGCATTTAAAGAGTCCTCAGAGAAAGAGAAGCTTGTCAATGCTCTTCTATCGAGTGACAAGAGGTACAGGCGGTACTCTAAGGAGGAGATGGAGGTAGCGACAAATTTTTTCTGTGAGACAAGAGTGATTGGTGAAGGAGGGTATGGAAAAGTTTACAAATGCAATCTTGATCATACACCAGCTGCTGTTAAGGTTCTTTGGTCTGAAGCAGCTAACAAGAAAGATGAATTTCTTAAGGAGGTAATTTTATCACTTCGAATTGTCTTAACTTGCAGCAGGAGTTTACAGATTTATTCTGCCATCATAGCTAATCTGGATATAATTTTCAGCAAGCTTTAACTTCTCTCTTACTAAAGAAACTTCGTTTCAGATCATGTTTTGTGCAAAAAATTGTAGATTCATTTTAATTTCCTCTACAATTCTCATAATTTCAAAACGTTCGTAGTCCTAATTAATCATGATATATTTGGAACATATGTCAAGAATTTAGAGACTGATATTGCATCTTCCAAACAGCTTCTTAAGACTGATCCCCTTAGCTAAGATGACTGAATCTGCTATTGTTTATATCATCCTAACAGTATTGCTCAGTCTGATTATTGTTAAAAGTATTCACATTCTCGCATCCAACCCAAGTCTCAAGGTGCTTCTTTATTGTGACATTTGCACTGGACAAATTATTGTCTATTATGTCAAACATTGAATATTGCTTCAGTTCAGAATAAGTTGCATCATTTTTCACAACTGCACATATTGCTGAATCTTTGCAGGTCGAAGTTCTCAGCCAGTTACACCACCCACACTTAGTTTTGTTGCTTGGAGCCTGTCCAGAGAGTGGTTGTCTGGTCTATGAATACTTGGAAAATGGAAGTCTAGAAGAGTGTATCTTCCAACACAATGGAAAAAAGACACTTCCTTGGTTTGTTCGATTCCGAATTATTTTTGAAGTGGCTTGTGGGTTGTCATTCCTGCACAATTCAAAGCCAGATCCCATTGTCCATCGTGATCTTAAACCGGGCAACATCTTGCTAGGAAAAAATTATGTGGCCAAAATTGGTGATGTTGGGCTGGCTAAACTCATTTCAGATATTGTCCCTGATAACATCACTGAGTATAGAGACTCTATTCTTGCTGGTACTATCTACTATATGGACCCTGAGTACCAGAGAACTGGGACCATTCGACCAAAATCAGATTTATATGCTTTTGGAATAATTGTTCTCCAAATATTGACTGGCCGACGCCCAAATGGAATCGTGCATACTGTTGAAACAGCCATTACAAATGCCTCCTTTGCAAACGTTCTAGATTCGTCAATTAAAGACTGGCCACTAGCTGAAAGTCAGGAATTGGCTCAAATTGCGCTAAAGTGCTCTAAACTTAGATGCAGGGATAGACCTGATCTAGATACTGAAGTTCTACCAAGTCTTAGAAGACTCGTGGACATTGCAGCTGATAGCATGAAGGTGGAATTGAATGATGTCTATGCTCCGAGCCACTACTTCTGCCCAATTCTTCAGGTGATAAAGCCAAACTTCATGAGATGATATCAGGCTTCTATTTGACTTTCATTTACTAGCATGCATCTTATATGCTTCCCTTTTGTTGAATGAATGAATGTTACTTTTCAGCAAATCATGGATGATCCATACATTGCTGCTGATGGTTTTACTTATGAGCACAGAGCAATCAAGTTATGGCTTGAGAAACACAACATATCACCAGTGACAAAGCTTAGGCTTCAGCACTCGATCGTAATTCCAAACCATACGTTGCGCTCTGCAATACATGAGTGGAGCTCAAGAGTGAACTCTTGATTACCTTGAAAGATCATTGAATTGTATGCCTCTGTAAACAAATTCTTCGTAGCAGAAACGGCAAGATCTTGTAGTTGAAATTCCCTTTTTGACCATTTGTTCTTCATATTCTAACAAAATGTGCATCTTCAGTAGGTGTAGATTATTGATAAAAACTGATGATTCTGTTGTACTTGTACATTCTATGCCAAATAAATTTGCCCGCATTTAGTGCATTTAACTCATACATGGTCCACAGATTAATAGCTACCAATGCCAATTTTTTCTTGCGTATGTAGGTCTGCCAGAAGTACGTATAAAGGGAAAGGTCAAGTGAGCCTGAACTCACAATTTTCAGATATATTAGTTAGTAATCACTAACTCGACTGTCCAAGAAAGTTAAAAATGTGTGTAGAGGAATTTAATCAAGTTTCTATGGCCAGAACAAAAGTGTAATAAAAACAAGCTGGTGCAGGAATTAACCTTTTGTCCACTATATAAGGCTAGAATCTTCTGCACGTTTTACTTTTCAGGTATTGTAATCTGTACATGATAATTAGGCATCTGAAAGATGGTCAGATGCAAACGGTAGTCCTATTACAAGCTTTCAAGTACATCAGTCATCCACCTGAGTAAACTCTAGTGCATTTGCATCAGGATCCCGTGTAAAGATTGCAGGTCTCCCTGAACGGCTTAGTGTATAAGGAATCCCTGAGGAATTGGAAAACACAAGTCATCATTCGAGTAGAAATTCCTGATATTCGTAGTCCATTGGGTAGTGAGAACATGCATTGAATGCGACAGATAAACAATAAGTTTTAAGTAATTTTGAGCACAGTAGGAAAGTTAAACATATGATAACTTAAAATTTATTCTATAAAAGCATTAACATAACAAATGAACCAATGCCATTTTTGAATTTGGGGAGAGGTTGACAGCCAAAGATGAAAGGAAAAAGGCTTACCAGCTTGATCGAGGATGGCTTTCAGCTTAGACACGTCCCGGATTGCAATACAAGTATGTCTGTCTCGGCCACCATGTTCAGGTCGTCCACTTAAGGGGTCAGGATTTGGAAGCTCCATTAGATGGATCATTTCAGAGCCCACCCACAACCAGGCACCTCTGTAGGGAAGCTTATCATGTGGCCTTGCCTCATTTATTTGAAGACCTGCTTTCAGTTAGATATTGAGCCTACTTTTCTTGTTCTTTAGTATATGATGGAGAAAGCAACATAAAAGGGGAAGAGCAACATTGCACACAGCAGAGAAGGATAAGTACCTAAGATGCCCTGGTAAAATTCGAGCGATCTTTCAAGGTTTTCACAAAGCACTCCAACATGGTGAACACTAACAACTCCGAAATCTACAACAGATCGAAACGACAAACTTCTTACAGAGAGTAAATAAATTACTAAAGTAAACAACAGAAATCTTTTGTGCATGTATTTGTTATGCATTCCTGAATTCAAGAAGGGGAGGGATGAAAACAGACTTGTGCTTCATTGTGCAATTATTCAAAGCCACATGCATTTAGGGGGAAGTGTTATGAAGCACATTTATTATGAACAAGTGATATTCTAAATAGTAGTGCCACAAACGAAGGTATGATGCTACTTTACTACCTCCTTGATCCCTCTTTACTATCATATTTCAATAATGTGGGACATTGGACACAAGCAAGTGCCAATCAACCCAAAGATTCACTGTGCACGCAGATGTGCCAACTTGAACAAGCTACACATGTTAGTGATTACATTCCAAGATTTAAGTGGCAGCTTGGTATGGATCCATGATTAATTGAATTCGATTCAGATTCTGGCTTTCAATCTGAAATCCTACTCAGATTAAGAACCAAGGTAAATGTACACCAACAAGCAAACTTACCAATATTTTCACGGGATTCTTTCTCAATCACATTAGCCTCAGCAGAAATCTTAGCTTTTGTCTTAAAACACAGCCTATAACCACTACAACTGCCAATAGAAGTCCGATGAAAACATAATTGCGACATCATCTGCATCGGTTTGCTACTTAGACGACTTACCTGCATTGCAAAGGTATTGGACATTATTGCTGAGAGGATCACAACATGTCGTCATAAACCTCAATAAACTGCAAATTACATAGAAGCTCACAACTACGAATCCACCATATATCCTCACACTTCTCCCAATAAAAACTGCAAAGACCCGACACTTCTCTTAATAAGCACTTCTTGGATAAAAGCTACCACCTTATGATGCCCCCCTTTTCCCCTTCCAAACACACTCACTTCACCATTACTAGCTACTTCCCATCTGACCAAGCTTATACCAATCAATCCCATTTGAATACCAACCGCTGAAAATTCAAACAGTTCGTCGATCAATCCGATACGCCCCGTAATTCCTTCATCCCCAAAATAACATGCGAACTTTCTGAGTTATCGAAATGAACCCAACACTGACCATAAAACAACGATAAACCCACAATTTCGAAAGACAAGTGGGGAAAAACGATAAATTGATGAAATTACCTTGCTTTGCAGAGGTGCAGTGGCGGATGAGCTGAGAAGGGAAGCCATGGAAGGCGGCAACGAGGAGTGGTCAGGGTCTTGTTCGCTTGTTCGTTTGGTGAAGCCTAAAGCGTACTAGTAGTTGTTTCTGACCACTTCTCATCGGCCGTTGTCAACACTCCTGGACCGCTCATCTCTTGCAAACCAACAAGAGCCACTCACCAGTCACCACTTCTCTTTTTAGGGCTTTTCGGGTCATTTCTAGACATGGCATTTGGGCCTGTGTTCGCTGGTCAGTTTTGAATTGAAATATTTTTATTTTATTAAATAACTTTTTATTATTTATATTCAAAATAATTACTAATAAATATCATTGTAAAATAATAAATAAAATTTTAATTAATTAAAATTTAAAATTATCAATCTCACATTAAAGTAAAATTCAAAATTTCACATCTCAGTTTAAATTTAATTAAAAATTAATTAATTTAAACTTAGAGATTGTTTGGTTCCACTTTTATTTTTCTGTTGTTGTTTTTGTAAAAA
>JANZLX010000008.1:2584347-2614066 GCA_025531955.1 Erythroxylum orinocense | reverse complement strand
AATTTTCTACTTACTATTATTAATTTTATTATACCAAATTAATTATCTTATTATTATTATTTATTATTATAAATTTTGTACTTTTATTATTATTATTATTATTATTATTATTATTAGTATTCTTCTTCTTCTTCTTCTTCTTCAAGATAGATAATAAGAATATGTTGTTTTTCTGTTAAAGAAAACATGTTGTCAAAATTTAGATAAACGATGTTTTCTAGTTTCCGCAAAACTGTTTTAGTTTTTTATTTTTAAAAACAAAAAATCACAATAGAGTAAATCAAATACGTTTTACTTACCTGTTTTTTTTATAAAAAAAACGGCAACAAAAAACAGAAGAAAAAATGCAAACAAATAGCCTCTTAATTTTTACCTCATCCAAAATTATTATTCCTACGTGGGACAGATTGGAACAAGATCTTATTCTCATTAGAGTATTTCAATCATGTGTTATTTAATTTTATCCACACAACAAATAAGACCTCCACATAAGCTTTGTAAATACTAACATGTTCTGATAACAGATATTTTGTTTCCTTAATCAATTTCTACTTTATTTCATTAAAAATTTTCAACATTTTTATATATATCCACGCGTTACTTTGACCCTATAACGAAATACCAAAATTCCAAAATACAACTCTAAATAAGCATCTTAGACCAAAAAGTCGGTAGACAAGACATGAGTCTTCTACGTATAAAAACAAAGACCTGGAAAAGACGCTTACGTTACCTCGCATCGCGTTGAGCTACAGTAGCCGCTGTTTGTAGCCCGGGTGCACTGCAAAGTACAAACATCCGGGCTACGCTAGTCTTTGACCTTTATTTTTAATTAAAAAAATAAGATTTTAGTTTTGAAATCACGTTTTCCTCGACTGTTTGATCCAATCCCAGAATCTCTTGTCATTTTTCGTTTACATGTCGTTTGGAAATTTATGAATTCATTTAAGTCAATTACGTCAATAAGATTGAATTGAATTGAATTTATATTATTTATAACAAGATTAGTAATATTATAAATGAATTCAATTACACTATTTAGAATGAAAATGAATATAGTAAATAATGAGAATGAATATTATTATTATAATTATGATGGTTTATTAAAAGGAATGAATGATTAATATTATCATCAACAGTAGTTGATTTGTCAAAAATATTAAGAAATACAAATTTATTATATTTTAATTAATTAATTAACCATATTTCAATTACTTATATTGTAACAATTACAATATATTGATTAATTAAAATATTGTAATTGATTAATTAAATATATTTTAATTAATTATATTGTAATTAATTAATTAATTGTTTATAATATTTTAATTAATTATATTGTAGTTAATTAATTATTAATAATATTTTAATTAATAGTCTTTAGAGTTCAATCAAGTGAAGTACGAAAGAGTGAAAAGTGAAGTTGTCCAAATAATAAAAGAGCAAAAGAGCAAGACGCTATCTTTGAATGGCACAGAGTGATTCTAGATAAAAAATGCAAGGCAAAGAATTATACTCAATAAAAACTCACAATAAATATATAACCTTTGATGAATGTCTGGTTATAAACTCACAGCAAACAATAATTTTTTATTTAGATGTGATTTCCTCAAGCTTTAATGTAATTGAATTCTTATGCTTGGAGGAGTTAATTCAATTTATAAAGGAGGTGGATTTCAATTACATGCACGAATTGAATTCATCTCATTTTTATGTTTCCAAACAACTGAATTGAATTCAATTCTATGTTTTCCAAACACCCTTTTATTAACCTTCAAATGTTGATCAAATCTTGATCCGTTGACTCGACAAAATTAAAATTAAAACATCCAACTTGAGAGAAATTGTACTAATTTTCATTATATCATAAAGGATATAATGAAAATTCTTAGATAATAAATATTATATTATGTGACATAAAAATTTGCAGACATATAATGAAATCAAAATTTGAGAATATGTAATAATCCATTACTTTGCATAGATTGGTTGATTTCTAATTATTAGGAATATGCTTTTGCCTTATATTTTGTAAAAATAAATTTGGAGTTTAATTTAAAAACCCTACTATTAAAAGATATTTCTTCATAAAACAAAACGTGGTAGCTCGACTTAAAGTTAATAGGGTAGGTCCAAGTCGATCGGACCTCGAACTAGTCATTTTAAAAAATTGAACCTGGGTTAATCTTAAGATGCTTAAACTTGACATAATTATTATAAACAAAACGATATTATTTTGTATCTATTTTTTTAAGGAATTACAATTCGGGCTTAGACTTGGGCCGCTTCCAAAGCTCGTGGCCCAATGCATGATTATATATATATATATATATATATATAACTTGGCAAACACACTTAATGTAATTGGAATTTATTTTAAATACTTTAAAAACAATATTATTTTAATATAATTAATTAAACTAATAATTATTAAATTTTGTATATTAACAAATGATTATTTTAAATAATTAAACTGAAATTTTAAATTTTTGATTTAAATTTTTGTTATTTTAAATTTAAATGATCCATCTCAAATTAATTCCAAATTCAAATTTTTACATGTCCATTCGAATTTAATTTAAACTTAATTTTGACTTCAACCAATATTAACATTCCTACGTGGGACATATCAGTATTTAGAAAGAAAATGCGGGGGTCTCACTCACCTGCTGAATTCTTGGGATATTAGCTGTTTTTAATTTACTTTGACCTTGTAACGAAATACCAAAATTTCAAAATACAACTCTATATAAACATCTTAGACCGAAAGGTTGGAAGACAAGACAAAACTTCTTCTATGTATATAAAACAAAGACCCAGAATTGGAAAAGAAGCTTACCTTACCTGGCATTGCGTTGACGACTTGACGTGTCCTGCTGTCGTTTGGCTCTTGACGTTCTCCGGCGAGTGCACCACAAACACACTACACTACAGTCTTTGGCTTTTGTTTTTAATTAAAAAAAAAGATTGTAGTTTTGATTATAGTTTTGTCTGGAGTTCTTTTTTTTTTATAGTTGAATTCGAATTGAAAAGACTTTGAATTATGTTTGAATTTTGCAAAATTTGGATCAGATTTCAAGTTTAAGTTTAATTTAAGTAACCTGATAGTCAGACATTAAAATTAAAAAGTGATAATAATTAAATTTTGATCAAAACTCAGGCTTGAGTATAAATTTTTAGATCGAGTTAAAGTTAGAGGATCAAATCTTTTTTTTCAGTTAACGAATTCCTACTTTATTCTATTAAATCTCATTCACACGTTTATGTAAAGTCTACACAAATGTGTGGATAAGACTAAGTGACACAATATTAAATACCGTAATAAAACTACAGTGCTTCTATCCCAAATTTAGGTAGACTTGAGCTTAATTTGGCTTGGTACTAACATCAATATTACGTAGATTTAACCAGTAAATAATATTAGTTGTTTATTAAAAAATATTTAGTAAAATTAATTATTTAATATTAATTATTTATGTGTAAAATAATTTATAAAGATATGACTTAAAAAAAGATTTATAAAAATATGAGTATTAAATTTTGTTATTTCTTTAAATATTTTCACAAGAATTTAAACAGAGTAAAAGAAGTCTACGTCGTGATTTCTTTAAAGTTAAAGGAATATGAATATAATGGGATGATAATTCTTTTTATGCTCTAATTCAAATTTGATATTAATTAAACTTTAAAATATTAAATTTGATTATAAATTTATTATCTCTATCTTTATTTTTCTTTATTTTTATCTCTATCTTGTCTTTTTGAGTAATTAATAGTAACTTTTGAGTATAATAAATTTTATTTACTTAATTTCTCAGGTGCTATAATTTTCAAAATCAATAAATTAAGTTTAATCCGTCAATTCAATTAGTTGTTTTCAGATATAATTATCAACGACTTAATATGATTAAAAATAACAAATAATTCATCTACTAAATTAAATAAGACGTTAATATCATCCCTATTTTTAGAGTGGGTGTCCACGAACTCACAACAAGGCATCGGAAGGCAGCAGGTTGCGTCCGAATTGACGGAGGCGCTGAGCGTGATACACGCCGTTGACGGGTCCAAATAAGTCAACCAAGAAAGCAACTCGTTTGCTTACTCGGGGGAGGAAGAGGAGACAAGTACAAACTATGGGACAGGTTAATTTAAAGAAGCTTAGAAAATGTACGACAAGGCAACTCCGTACAGTTGGATTCGAAAGAAATTGATGCCTGCGGGATGGAAATAGAATCCATACGCGGTTAGATCGGTCTAAGACTTCTGTCCCGTGGGAACGGACTTCTGGACACGTCTCTTAATACAAATTAACTTTCGTTTTTCTTATATTATATTAATTAGTGTCTTGACTCTCGAACAAATCTATCAAACAATGAATACGTTCTCATGGACTTCTCATTAAAAGTATTTTATTGCAGCCTCTATTTTAAAAATTAAATCGGACCGGTCGATTCGATCGGTTCGACTAGTAACTGATTGATTATTCGGTTCGGTTTATTCTTAAAAATCGGTTTTTAATTGAACATGTGAGAATATATCAAAACCGGTTAATTGATCGATCGGACCAGACTGGTTCAATCGATCCGACCACTGATTTAATATATTTTTATTTTTTAGTATGTTTTTGTATTTTTAAATATTATTAATATTATATATAATTAAATATAATTATATGTCACACCGGTTTGATCGGTGGTTGAACCGATTGAACCGGTCAAACCGATGACTAGTAAAGCCTTCGGTTCAATGTTCGGTTCGAATTTCAAAACATTAAATTGTAACTGATAAGAATTCTTTCAAGATTGGATTAAAAATAAGAAGTATAATTGACATTCGCTTCTTTTTTTAGTGTACAGTTTGGACCAAAGTATTGTATAAAAAGTTTATATTTTATTCTTATAAAAGTTATATAGTAATCAATTAATTGTATCAAATAAATTATTAAACAAATTACATTAGAAACACCAATATTAGTGAATTCACATATTTATGTTTATGTTAAATCAAAACTAAAGTTTAGAAGAAAAAAAAGTTTTATGGACTCAAATTCATTAAACATATTTATTTTAATTGATATTATTATTATTATTATTGTCTTTTTATTAATTAAAAATAAGATTACGCATGTTATTGAACTTTTCTAAAATTTTAAATTATTAATCTTTAAAATTTGAAAATTCTTCGAAAGTAAAGAGGCCAATTTCTCAATACCTTGTCCTAGCTAGTACTTACGAAGCTTCCTCATTCGATGGCTCGAAGGCTTAAGCCTAGTGTCTCGTACTCGTCTTTTGTCCACGTCGAACGTTGTCTTTTCAGGATTATTCTCCGAACCCATCGAAACGAACCCAACCGCGTAAAATTAAAAACTCTCAAGAGAGAGAGCAGATTAGGATAATGATGATTACAATACTCGCGAAAAGTCAAGTCACAGTCAAAGACCCACCCCAACTCCTCCTCCCACGCGTTCACATGTAGCCTACGCGCTTCTCTTTCTTCTATCTTATAGTATAAGTATTCTGCATTGTAGCAGTACCAAATCTGAAACCTCCTGCGCTTTCTCATTGAAGCATTTCCGCAGACAGACAAACACCTGTACCCTTTTCCCCTCTGGGTTTGACTGGGCTTCTTTTTTCATGGAAATCTCTTCTTTCCCATTTCTTAATCAAGACGAGGATTCACATTTCTTTAGTCCTTTTCAGGACATGGACTCTAACGTCATCAACAGTTTATCTGGGAACAATAAGAACAACAATTTAAGGAAGCGAAGAAAGACAGATGATGACAAAGAAGAAGAAGGAGACCGTGTTCACCGAGTGAAGCCAGAGGGGGTTAAGAAGAATGCAATGAGAGATATAATTAGTACCCTTATTTTGTTGGATGAAGAAGAGAAGCGAGAAGAGCAGCAGTGGATTGTGGACTCGCAACTAGATAATGCGATTTTTGATTCCAATTATAGACAGAGTGTTCAGGTTATGAATGATTATTACACCCAATTACAGGACCATCATAATGATTTAGACGAAATGGATCGTTCCAGAACCAAACGGGCTCGTCGCTCTGCTTCTGTTGTAGCTTCAGTTGTGGGTGAGAATGGGGTCTCCAGTGAGTCTGCTAATAGCGCTGCTGGTGCTAGTGGGTCCGGAGCAGCACCGGGACCACACCGGCGATTGTGGGTCAAAGACAGGTCTAAGGACTGGTGGGATCGATGTAACCATCCAGATTTCCCAGAAGAGGAATTTCGGAAAGAGTTTCGGATGAGCAAAGCAACGTTTGAGCTGATATGCGAAGAGCTGGATTCCGCAGTGACCAAGAAGAACACGATGTTGCGAGACGCAATTCCTGTTCGCCAACGGGTTGCTGTGTGCATCTGGAGGCTTGCCACGGGTAATCCATTGCGACTTGTATCGAAAAGGTTCGGTCTTGGGATATCTACTTGCCACAAGTTGGTCCTCGAGGTGTGCTCTGCGATCAGGACTGTTCTAATGCCCAAGTTTCTTCAATGGCCTGATGACGAGAAGTTGAAGCTGGTTAAGAGTGAGTTTCAATCAATGTCTGGAATACCTAACGTTGGTGGTTCAATGTACACTACTCATATTCCGATCATTGCTCCTAAGATTAATGTGGCATCTTATTTTAACAAGAGGCACACAGAGAGGAATCAGAAGACATCGTATTCGATAACAGTTCAAGGGGTTGTGGATCCAAGAGGTGTTTTCACTGATGTTTGCATCGGGTGGCCTGGTTCTATGCCAGATGATCAGGTGCTAGAGCAGTCTGCTCTGTTTCAGAGGGCTAACAGAGGTCTTCTAACGGATGTTTGGATTGTGGGTAATCCTTCTCTTCCTCTGATGGACTGGCTTCTGGTGCCTTACACACATCAGAACTTGACTTGGGCACAGCATGCTTTCAACGAGCAGATTGGAAAAATTCAGGGTGTTGCGAAGGAGGCATTTATGAGGATGAAAGGAAGATGGAGTTGTTTGCAGAAAAGAACAGAGGTCAAGCTTCAGGAATTGCCTGTTGTTCTCGGTGCCTGTTGTGTGCTGCACAATATTTGCGAGATGAGGAACGAGGCTATGGATCCAGAGCTCAGGTTTGAGCTTTTCGACGATGAGATGATCCCCGAGAACAGTCTCCGATCCGTTGGAGCAATTCAGGCCAGAGATCACATTGCCCACAATCTCTTGCACCATGGCCTTGCAGGCACCACTTGGCCATAGCACTCACTATTTTTCTGCTTAGAAATTCTTTTTTTACTCTTTTTTTTTATAATTATACTCTTATACGCTTTATAGGTTTGTTTGAGATATTTGATAGGAATAAGAATAAGTCGATTAGATTTTTTTTTATGGGTACATCTGATGTAACAAAGAATATATATATTTGGCCCGTCAAACTAATAAACTTACACACTTAGTAATAACTAAATTAGATTACCTTTAATTTAAAGTTTAATTAAAAATAATTATGTTAAATAAAAATTTGTTAGTTTATTTTGAATTATAAAATTTATAAATTAATTAATAAAATGATTAATTTTTAATAATAAAAAATTATTAAAATAAATCGAATCGATTTAAAAAATTAATCAATTTAAAATTTTTACGATTAAACTATTCAAACTGGTTTAATTTTTTAATCATAGTTAATATAAAAAACAACAATATTATAGTATAAATCTCATTATTCTTTAAATTGAATTCAATTAGAAAATATATCATTTGCTTTAATTAATCAGTTTTTATTTTATTTTATCTTATTATATTTTATCCACCAACTTATATAAAACTTACATAAATATCATTTTTGATACAGAATATCTAAGCTCATAAGAGCGAGATCTTTTATCTAATTTTTATGATATTTTATTATATCTAATAAATTTTAATCATTTATTTATATATTCTTCATACTTATTTATGTAAAATTTACGATAGACTCGCGTAAATAAATAATACAACAACCGCGGGGGATCTCGTTCCCATAAGAGCTGGGTTGGCTTTACGGATAACATCAGCCGGTCATGTTGACTTTTGTTATTCAAACACTCTAGAATCTTAGTCTCGAACGTAGAAATTTCAACGGTCTGATCTCCATCACGGGAAACTTCCTACAACGAGTCCGTTAGTTAGAGAATTGGAGGGAAAGCTTTGGACGGTGCGGGTAACTCCGATCAAGAAAGAATACGTGGAAAGCAAAAAACAACTCAGTTTAGTGGGCCCCGCCCGGGTGTGAATCTAGGAGACTAGTTGCTCCACGTGTCAGATGCACAATTGGATTTTGATTGAAGAGAGAGATTAAAGTTTTTTGTTTTTTTTTTGTTTGTCACGATCATCAGAATTCGCAGAGAAGTCTATGGAGAACAGTCATAATAAGGCGGAGGACGAGGAGGAGACGGTGGGGCGGCTGCCGGAGGAGGAGGAAGGGGAGGAGGATGTGGGGTCCAATTTGACCAGGGAGAGGGTAGCTGCGGCCAAGATCTTCATTGAGAATCACTACAAATCTCATATGAAGCACATCCAACAACGTAGAGAACGGTGCTCCTCTCTCTCTCTCTCTCTGTGTTTCTGTGTTCCTAACAGAACCTCAAGAGACCGTCACGTGCATGATACGGGCATATTCATTTTTTAACTTTTCATTTGAGGGATCGTGGAGGATTACATTTTGGATTTCGCTTGCTTGGCTTTTTGCTCTACAATTTATCTGTTTCTGGATTTTTTTTTCCCTTCTTCATTAGACGAGTCTGGTGGCTATTCGGGTTCCTTCAATGCAATGAGCGATTTCAGGACGTTGAATTAATTTGCTAATTATTGTCAGGAAGTCTTCACAGTTACTATTCGAAAGCTCTAAATTTATTTTTTGGTTGATTGTTTTTCGTGCTTACTCGTTTTGCTTATAGATGCTAACAATGATTTTGATGTTTCCTGTTCCCCTGTGAATAGTTATGTTTGGCTTGGCTCACTTGGAAGCCAAGTACGTACTGTCTGACTTGGAAGATGCATTTCATTCTGCAAGTGGGTTGTATCCAATTAAACTTTGGAATCTACGTGCTTTGCTTTTGGTTTAATGATGTGAATCTCCATTTCTATTTTCTGTCACCATCAGTGTTACTACTTTCATGCTTGTCAGTTTGTTAAACGATCATTCCAGTGGTCCTGCGCTTCTGTGCCCCCTTATGCACACAAATCCCACTTTGCGCTTCTGTGCCCCCTTATGCACACAAATCCCACTTTTGTGGATGCAACTTCTTTCTGTTTTCTCTTCTTCTTCTTCTTCTTCTTCATCATCATTATTTCGACTTTACTCTGGTCCTGAATTATTTCGTTATAACCTTTTATTGTCTTGAGAGAATGATACCTGTGGAGAAATGACCGATGAGATTGAACTTCGTATATTATTTATAAATTGCAGACGTTCGGAGCTGGAAAAACAATTAGCATCTGCCCATGTTTCTGAGGAGGAACAACTCAATCTACTCAAGGATTTAGAGCGCAAGGAGACTGAATATATGCGGCTAAAAAGGCACAAAATTTGTGTTGATGATTTTGATCTTCTAACCATCATAGGAAGAGGGGCATTTGGAGAGGTTAGATAAATGCATGGACTATATAGTACGTGGATTGTGCATATTTTAAAATCATGTTCTAATAGGTAATGAGGGAGCGTCGTACAATAGTAAGTAACCAACTATGAGATCTAGTCAGGGATGAAGGAATGATTTTTATTTCTCTTGAAGAACAGTGATCTTACATCAATCTTTTGTTTCACCAAGATTTTGTTTTGCCGTTTTTTGCCAAGATCTTGGAGAGTGTACCCTGAGCTGAAGTCTAGAAGTTATCCTCCTTTTTGGGGATCTTGGTGCAGTGCACAGTTCTTATCCTAAGAGAAATCCTCTGATTAAAGATGTGGTGGAAGAAAAGTGGTGACAAAAATGCAAATTAGTGGGCTGTCAAGGCATCTTTTAAGGAAGTTTGCTTAATGGTGTCTGACAGTTCCATGTAGTTATTCATTGAAATTTCTTGTTTTCGCCCGAATCAGTGGTTAACTCATGACTGTCCCCAAAACCTATCGCTCTCATGCTCAAATTCAAATGGTTATTGCAAAAAGTGTTGATGTGACTTCAATTGTAGGCTTCTTAGGACCTTTTCCTATATTTCTTCAATTGCCGCTTTACTAGAGTGTATTGTGTCTTTTATAACTCTCTTTGAATGATTTGTATATCTGTAATTTTGCTGTAGAAGATCAAAATGTTAACAGAAATATCAATTTACAGGTTAGACTATGTAGGGAGAAAAAGTCAGGCAACATCTATGCCATGAAAAAGTTAAAGAAGTCAGAAATGCTCAGCAGGGGACAGGTGAGATTTGAAATCTTCCAGAAACTGAACTCTTCTAATAAGTATCCTCAAGTTTTCATGGCCTGATTGTCGTGCTTCTTAGTTGACATCTAGCAGATTCTGTCCGGGATGACAATGGGCGGCCCATTGGCCTAGATTTAAATGTTTTCAATGGGCTAGGCCCATGCTAGGCCAACTTGAGGTAGACCTGGGTTTAGTTAACCGAAGCCTGGATCCAATTAAAAAAAAAACGCTGTTTTACAATTTTAATTTTTTAAAAAATTGGTGGGGTTGGAACATTGCCATCCCTAGATTCTGAATGTGACCAAAATTTTTCTTTATAAAGTAGAGGGTTCACGTAGAGTACAATATCATGATTTCTTGTTTTAAGTTGAAGGGTGTAAAGTAGAGAGAGCTTTGAATGCATCCGCTCATTTAAAGTAGGCAACAATAAAATATTCTGCAATAACAATTGGTACAACTTCATATATAACTTATGGCTTGACTTGGTTCCTACCAATTGCATGTCTCCTAAGTGTGCTTCTGCTTATTTTAAACTGACTGATTTGTGCTGTAGGTTGAGCATGTTAAATCTGAAAGGAATTTACTTGCTGAAGTTGCCAGTCATTGTATCGTGAAACTCTACTACTCCTTTCAAGATGCAGACTACCTGTATCTAATAATGGAGTATCTGCCTGGTGGTGACATAATGACTTTGCTAATGAGAGAAGAGATTTTAACTGAATTTGTAGCTAGATTTTATATTGCTCAAAGCGTACTGGCAATAGAATCAATTCATAAACACAACTACATACACAGGTTGGTTTCCTTAATGTAACATTTAATTTAGGAAAAAAAGGAAATAAATAATTTATGAATCTATTTATAGCTGGGTAGGGATCTTGTAGCTTTGCTTTCTCATTTGATAGTTATGTACTTTTGTCAGAGATATTAAACCTGACAACCTCTTGTTGGACATAAATGGCCACATCAAGCTCTCTGACTTTGGTCTTTGCAAGCCTCTTGACTGCTCAAATTTGTCTGCTATTAACGAAAATGAAGTGCTTGGTGATGAAAATTTGAAGGAATCCATGGATGTTGATGGATGCTTTCCTGGTGTTGGTGGGCGTCGCTGGAAGAGTCCCCACGAACAACTACAGCATTGGAAGATAAACAGGAGAAAACTGGTATGCAGGTGATCCTATATCAACTTTATCTGAACTTCACCATTGTGTTGTCCTTTCCAAGGTTTAATTCCAGAGAAATGCGTTTTTATGAGATTTGGAAATGGATTACATGATTGCTGTTCAAAGAGGGTTAAATTGATTGAGTCTCAGAATCTTTCTTATCTGCTATTAGTTCTATTTAATTTTCAACGACAGTTTACTACACTTTATCTGCGTTTCTTATGGATGCCTGTAGCAGATAAGCAAGTTCTTGTTCACTTCATATGTACTTGGTTTTGCCATTCGACTTGATTAGATCTTAGTTAGAGTACTAAAGTGAAACTGTAAAATATATGAGATAGACTGTTTTGGAAGACCAAAATGCAGTTTTATGCATTTTTCATCTTTAGTGCTCTTAGAGATCCCCTCATTAAGAGTTCTTGTCTTCATGGTTCTTAATTCTCTGTTCTCTAATGACAGGCGTATTCCACAGTTGGCACCCCCGATTATATTGCTCCCGAAGTATTACTGAAGAAAGGATATAGCATGGAGTGTGACTGGTTAGTTGGTTAATGTGGATTTTACTCTCTGGAAATAGAACTTATGCAAATCATTAAATTGCAAGGATGTGGTGCTTTCCTTTTGAAGATCTCTGATTTAGTTACCTTAAACAGGTGGTCACTTGGAGCAATAATGTACGAAATGCTTGTTGGTTATCCTCCATTCTACTCTGATGATCCAGTAATAACATGTAGAAAGGTTAAATTGATACCTTTGTCTCTCTTTCTCTCCATTAATCAGATGGGACATGAATTTTGCTCTACAGTGTGAATTATGTGTAGATGTTTATTCTTTACCGTGTGCATTTACTGTGGTCTCTCTCTCTCTCGCACACACATCTATTATATGTTAAATTCTCCTATTTTTTATATTCTTTTGGGTTCCAAATCAATTTGTTGACTGCAATCATGGAGAAGAAGGATGAGTGTGAAACTTAGGCACCTCACATTTTTTTATGTAGTCTTTTTGAAATTCTCTTAGCTTATCGATTGTTTTTCTAGTATCCTTCTTTGAAGTTCTAAGTACGTCTTTCTGAAATTTGGAGGAACTATTGTATACATCTATACAAATTGTGATGAATTCCCTTTAGATTGTCCATTGGAGAAATCACTTGAAGTTTCCAGAAGATGCAAGGCTGACACCTGAAGCAAAGGATCTCATCTGTAGGTTGCTTTGTGATGTTGAACATCGGCTTGGTACTCTGGGGGCAGATCAAATAAAGGTATGTTTTGTTCATTCCACAACTGGTAGATTTATTAAAATATGAATACTTTTAAGTTTATTTTTTTCATCAGGCTCATCCATGGTTCAAAGATGTACATTGGGACAAATTATATGAAATGGAAGCAGCATTTAAACCACAGGTTGAGGGGGAACTTGATACTCAAAACTTCCTGAGATTTGATGAGGTAAGATTATTGTCCACCTCATCTGAGGAGCTTTGACTGGAAAACTCTTTTTGTAACAAACACAAATATAAAGGTCTCTTGAAGCCTGGTTTTTTGTGAGGAGACCATTGAATGACAATTACCCACATACATATAAACAAGCACAAGTTCTTTTGGCAGCGTTGAAGAAGTCAAACAAGCACACATTTTTATCATGGCATTTAGTGTTCCTTGCTATATCTTGATTTATTAAGTTTAGACTGAAGTGAACCAAGGTGGTTCTAGTATCTTCGACTTTGTGCTCTAGTCATATTTTCCCATGTTATTACTACCTCCTTGAAGTTAGGATCTGTCCTGTGTGCAGCAAAACTTCACCTTGTAATCTTTTTGTTTTTACTAAAATTGAAGTCTTTGAATCTTCGTAGACATTTAATACCAAAATTTCATTAGCAATCTCCTACACACGAAGTGATTAGGTACTAAAACTCAGTATAGAATGGAATGTCATCAGCAGTTACGCATGTGAATGATCGTAGTTCAGTTTGACAAATTTTAGTATTTGATCTCTCTTATAAAGTTAAGATGCCCTTTCCATTTCCAATTTTATGGATGTTTCTGGACGTTCTCTTTTATTCAGTTTGAATTATTTAAATTCCTTTGTGATGTAGGTGGAACCACCTCCAGCACGAACTGGATCTGGACCCATGAGAAAGGTGCAATTAGTTTCTGCATTCGGTAGCTACCTATGGGTGAAGTAGTTGGTGGTTTAAATAACCATGCTAAATCTCAAATGTATTTCTGAGAATTGTGATCATTTCGGGTTTTTTCAACATTTTTTACAATTGAAAAAATTTACTAGGTTGATGAATATATACAAATGGAGAGAATATGAAATTGAAAATTGCATGTGGTAGCAAATTTTAACATTTCTTTTCCGAAACTTCTTCATTTCAAATGTAACACTATATGCAATGTGAGTACATTGTAGACAGAAAATTGATATGATTATGCTCTCCAATTTAAAATTGGTAGACATATGCTAGAACTTCTTTACATCCCACTAGTGTTTTAGTCTGCCTTGTGCAAGACGGTAATGTTATGTTGTCTGTTTCTCTCCACTAAGCCATCCTAATCTCAAGCATCATACTGTCCCTCCCTGCCAACCCCTAAGAAAACAAGAAGGAAAAGAAATATTGTTCCTGACTCCTTGCTTAGTTAAATTTGGAGGTAGCTAGACTTGGAGATATTTGAACTATTAATGAGATTTTAGCTATTTGACCATATTAACATGTTTTATTGATTTCCTACGACTCCATGCTTGCTAATTTTACAGGTAGTTAGACCTGGAGATATTGGAAATATTGTTGAGAGATATTACGTTTTTGAATTAGCGAACACATTTGATTTATTTCCTATGTTTTTTTGACAGACACAGTTAACTCCTCAAGATCTTAGTTTTGTTGGTTACACATACAAGAACTTTGATGCTATCAAAGGGCTACGCCATTCTTTTGGTATGAAAAGTTTATTTGACAGAATATAAACATTCCTGAAGCATTTATTGTTAGCTTGTAGATGCAAAAAACTGTTGTGGACAGGTATTCATGTTACTGGTATTCATTGAAAAAAAGTTTATTTATTTCCTCAAAAAAATTAACTCATTTCCATTGATTATCTGTGCTGGTTTATGGTCTGTTTATTCTCTGATCTTTATCATTATAGGTCGCCATAAAATCTTGAACACAGTATCGGTGTCATATTTGCACAATGATCCTATGGCTGATATTATAATGTGTTTAATTCAACTGAACTCTAGTTGTGTACCATAACATGTCTCCGAAGGGGGTAATACTTTATATTGTCACTTCGATCAAATTTGAGAGGTGTAATTTATGTTGGGGACTTGGTTGAAGGATCATGGCTATAAAAGGCGTTCAATGTCATCATTTTTGCTGAATCAAGCAATTTCAAATTGTTAACGGTCTTCCAACGGATGGATCGTATATTACTACCTTAAAACTTCTGCTCTTTCCCATAATGATTAATTGATCTACTTCTCTTCTTAATTCTAATCATTCTTATGTTGCAGATGTGAGGGATAGCCCATTACCAACACAGACATCCATCGACTCAGTTCAAAGTAACATATATCCATCCATCATGAATTGGTGGCTATGGTTCTGTGATTTTTACTGCTTCATATATTAGACTAAGTGATGATTTTCCTTTCAGGTGACTCTGCAGTGGACTACTCCACCAAAGACTTAACCGATGAGTGCTTTAAAGTGTCGCATGCGTCGTCGTGCACTGACCTGACACATTAAAGTTTGATTCCAAATCCTGTTGCAAGAATCTTGCTCCACCTGAAGGAATAGTCACCTTGTGATGGTATTCACATTTCCCTATTTCTTCTTAATAAGTTAGCTTCTGCCACTTCAATAGTTTGCTTTCTTGTGGATCAATGTCACCACCATATAGCAAACATATAAAAAGTAGAAATTGTATCGAAGCATCAGCCATTGGTTGTCAGGTTAAGCACTATTATGCTTGGTTAATGAAAATTTCTGCCAATCTTTGGCTGTGTTGCTAATTGCACATTATCAGTTGGATGAACTATTTAAACCCATTGTTGGGTAACGTCTGAAGTTGCCGTTTTAAGGTTTTGTGTATGTCTATAAACACATGTTAAGAACGAAACTGTCCAGATTGACAGACGATGTACGTTTGCGGAGCCTTTTGTGATCAATAGAAGAAATGCAAGTTTTTTAAGATATTCCTTGGCCAGATCTTTCTTGCTACCTGTCCGTACTCTTTTGTTGTGACAGAAAAAGTAATATAATATGTATTTATGTCATATCCACCTTTGTTTCAAATGCATATTAGCAGTGCACGGTTATGCTTTGGTTAGGTTCAAACTTTCACGCTGTCTGTAAATCTTTAAATTGAATTCATTAACGAATTAGTTTCAATTACATTAATGAGATTGAATTGAATTTAATTTATATTGTTTGGAGCAAACTTAGTAATATTAGAAATAAATTTAATTACACTGTTTAGAATGAGAATGAATATAGTGAAGAATGAGAATAAATATTATTATTATTATTATTATTATTATAGTTGGTTAAGAGAAAGGAATGATTATTATTACCTTTGTAAAAAGTATTGAGAAATAAAAATTTATTATATTTTAATTAATTAATTAATCATATTTTAATTACTCATATTATAATTAATCAATTACAATATATTGATTAGTTAAAATATTGTAATTAATTTTAATTAATTATATTGTAATTAATTATAATATTGTTAATTAATTATTAATAATATTTTAATTAATAGTCTTTGAAATCCAATCAAGTGAAACACAAGAGAGTGAAA
This sequence comes from Erythroxylum orinocense, assembly GCA_025531955.1. Classification (NCBI taxonomy): domain Eukaryota; kingdom Viridiplantae; phylum Streptophyta; class Magnoliopsida; order Malpighiales; family Erythroxylaceae; genus Erythroxylum; species Erythroxylum orinocense. The sequence continues at coordinate 2,597,729 of JANZLX010000008.1, read as the reverse complement.
AGTGAAATAATCCAAAGAATGAAAGAACAAGACACTACCTTTGAATGGCATAGAATGATTTTTGATAAGAAATACAGGGCAAAAAATTATACTCGATAAAAACTTACAATAAATATATAAACTTTGATGAATGTCTGGTTATAAACTTACAGCAAACAACAATCTTTTATTCAAAGGTGTCTTTCTCAAATTTCAATGTAATTGAATTCCTATACTTGGAGGAGTGAATTCAATTTATAAAAGAGATGGGTTTCAATTACATGTATGAATTGAATTCATCCCATTTTTGTGTTTCCAAGCAGTTGAATTGAATTCAATTGCAGTATTTAATTCAATTCACTCCTTTTCAAGCACCCCCTTAGTGAATAAAGTTTTAGGTTTTAGTTTGTACTCAAAATTAAGTTTTCCAATTTAATTTGATTGATTAAAACGATATTATTTTGTTTTTAAAGATAAAAACATAAAATTTCAAATTTGATTAAAATAAAGTTGTTTTACTTAATAAGTAAAATAAAATATTTCGAATTTGTTTGAAGATTTAAAATTATCCATTGGCTAAAAAATCAAAACTTAGTTTTATCCGTGACCTTTTTATAAGTTAATTTAATTTTAATATCGCAATTATAATCCAAATTTAGTCTAAAACTCTTTGATAAATACTACATTTGTCAACATTAGATTAAATTTATGTTGGAGCAAAATGTTATAAATAATATTACATTTAAAAGTATTCAAATTTTGATCAAATTTTAAATTGGGATTAATTACCGTCTCTATCTATTCCTTTAATAACAAACTAATTATATTTGTCGAGCCGTAATCAAGAATATGATTAGCAAAGTGGCCGAAGTCGTTACCTTCTAACCTTTGCCACAAGTTGAAACAGCTTGACATATGTCTTTTCTTACCAGACAGACCACAAGAAAACAATAAACAATCAATTGGATACCATCTGCCAAGGTAAGATAAGTTAAAAAGAGGAAAGGTGTTATTTATTGTGTTGCTCAACTTCGCTACAAAATAACAATCACGTTTGATTCTAAAATAAAAACATAAATAGTAAATATCATTGCTCCACTCTGATTCTTTACGTTTGTTGTTACTTTTGAGTTGTATGTTGACTTGTGCTTAGGACAAAACCAAATCCAGTTTGTTCCAATCATCAAAAAGGAAAACACAAAGCAGCCCATCACGAAAGGCATTTTCCGTTTTATACCATAGTTGCTTTCTTTGGGCATTCCCTATGGGCCCTCGTCCTACATGGTAAGTAAAGATGACATATATTTGAATATATATTCCTAACCAAATTCATCATATATAGTTTTTTCTCTAAAGCCTTATTCTTTAGACACACTCCTATCTAGGCTCATCGTTCTCTGTCGCTTGCCTTCAAGGTAAAAATCTCTCTAGACACTTAGGCTTTGTCAAGTGTGGTAAAACTACAATACTGCTCTCTTTTGAACTACGGTTCTTTCTTTGCATGCTTCCCAAATTATTATTATTGTCTGCTCATTTTAAATCGCGACTCCATCGCCCTTATGCTACCATTTTCATGCTTGACATTATTTGTTTACTTTGGCTTCCTTCTTTATTTGGCAATTTAATTTCTCGTGATTGGTTCTTGTACTTATTTGATTATGGCTTTTAAGATACTGGACTTTTACAAATAAACTAGACGGGTCTTTTTTATCGCCTTTTTGTAGTAGTATTATAATTATAATTATTTTTATTGTTATTTTTATTTTTATTTTTTTCTTTCCTTTTTCTTAGTTTTGTCTTTTTAGTCCTTTTGCTTCTCTTTAGTATGTTCGATTTAGAGTGTTTTTGCTTTTAACGTTTACCTCTTATAGGTTTGTAGTTATGCTACTTTCTCTCCTCCGTGGTCTCTTTTTGGGAAGAACTTGCAAGAAAGCGTGGAGGCCATAAGTTAAGAGGGATGACTTTGAATCTCACGGATGGGACATGAGCAAGCTTTTCGGTGCGTTCCACGAGCAAGAATAAAAAAAGTGATGACAGATTAAGACTAGGCTCTTGGAACATTGGGACCTGTACAGGGAATTCTTTGGAATTAGTATAGATTTTAGACAAGTATAAAATACAAATAACCTGCATTCAGGAGACTAAATGGTCGAGAGCTAAAGCAAAGAAGATAGGGGGATTCAAACTATGGTACTCGGGAGGTCCGCGAAGGCAAAATGGGATAGGTATTCTAGTGGTAAAGGAACTTATAAATCAAGTGGGGGAGATCACAAGGATAAATGATAGGATTATGGTGGCTAAGATTATTTTTAGCAATGACGTTCTAAATTTAGTGTGTGCATATGTACCTCAAGTTGGTTTAGACGAACAACAAAAATATCTATTATGGCCGACACTAGATAGAGTGATCCAGTAAATCCCTAATACTGAGTAGGTTATCTTAGGAGGTGATTTTAATGGGCATATAGGGACTATTTCATACAGATATATAGGGACTCATGGGGGCTTTAGGTACAACACTAGAAATGAAAATGAGAATGTTTTATTGGACATGGTCGTAGGTTTGAGTTAGTGATAGCAAATTCCTTATTTAAGAAAAATGAGACACACCTTGTGACTTTTAAGAGTAGCACGACCAAGACGTAAATTGATTTTTTTTTATCAGGAGGAGAGCCAAAGCATGGTGTAAGGATTGCAAAGTGCTTCCGGTCGCATGCTTAGCAACCCAGCATAGATTGTTGGTTTTGGATCTAGAAGTCAAAGGATGGAGGACGCAACAATTTACTAAGCGGTGTCGTAAAATTAGATGATGGAATTTAAAAAGGGACATGGTGGAACAATTTATGACTCAAATTCGGTATGGAGCCGCATGGTCCGTAAGAGGGGATGCTAATCAAATGCGGGAGGGAGTAGCTCCTTTGGTAAGAGCAACCGCCACAAAACTCTTGGGAGTTTTTAAAGGGCCATAGCGAGTGCTGATGGAATCTTGGTAGTGGTCGGAAGAGGTTTAAGGAACGGTGAAGGCGAAAAAGAGAGTACACAAAGCTCTATTAGCAAGTACAATAGAGGCAGAGTGGGAAAATAATAGAGTAAGGTACAAACTGGCAAAGAAGAGGGCATAGAAAACAATTTCAGTGGCTAAAGGTGAAGCTTACGAGACTTTGTATAGGAGTTTGAATACTAACAGGGGAGCATAACAAATTTTCAAGTTGGCACGAGATAGGACATGTAAGACGAGGGATTTCAATAAAGTTTGTTGTAAACGAGATGAAGCAGGGCAGGTACTCGTTGAGACCCATGCCATCAAGAGTAGATGGTAGAGATGCTTTTTTGGCCTGTATATTGAAGGCATCTTGAACAACATAGAGTTAGGTGACCCCTCCGTGTTGGAGCATTTTCATAACCGGTCTCGGTGTGAAAGGGTCGTAAGGGAAGAAATTACAAAGGCTTTAAGGAAGATGGAGAGTGGAAGGGCAGTAGGGCCGAATGAGATCCCTATAGAGGTATGAAAGAGAATAGGAGTTATCGGTATTGAGTGGCTAGTTTAACATTTTAATGTGATCCTCAAGTCAGCCAAAATGTAGGATGAATGAAGATTAATTAGGTTGATTCCATTATACAAGGCCAAAGGGGACATCCAACATTGTCACAACTACAGAGGTATTAAACTACTAAGTCACACCATTAAGTTATAGGAGAAGGTGATTGAGAAAAGAGTCTAGAGAGCAGCTTCTATATCGGCCAACTAATTTGGCTTTATGCTTGGTAGGTCCACGACAGAACCGATACATCTATGTAAGCTAATGGAATGCTACAGGGAACGAAAACGAAATTTGCATACGATTTTTATTGATTTTGAGAAGGCATATGACAGGATTCTTAGGGAAATCTTGTAGAGGTGTTTAGAGGCAAAGGGAATTCCTATGACCAATATACGCGTACGGATGATAAGAGGCAACACGAAACTTTTTCTATTGGTATTGGACTATACCAAGGCTTCGCCTTAAGCTATTTTCTGTTTGCATTAGTGATAGATGAGCTTACCAAACATATTTAAGGAGAAGTACCTTAGTGTATGTTATTTGCTGACAATATTGTTTTCGTGGATGAGACCAGAGAGGGGGTCAATTTCAAGTTAGAATGTTGGAGAAAAACGATAAATTCGAAAAGGTTTTAAAATGAGCAGGACTAAGACGGAGTACTTAAAATGTAACTTTTTCGGGAAGCCAGATAGTCTATGAGGTGGCCGTAGCAATTGATACTGACGTCGTACCACAAAAATCAAGTTTTAAATACCTCGGGTCTATCATTCAGAGTGATGGGAATATTGATGCCGATATAGTCCATCGTATCAGATCTGGGTGGGTCAAATAGCGAAGTACATCAGGGGTCTTGTGTGATAAGAAGATTTCATTAAAGCTTCAAGGGAAATTTTATAGAATGGTGATTCGGCCAACCATGTTATATAGCGTGGAGTGTTGACCCACCAAACGTAGACATACAAGTAAGTTGTTGGTAGCTGAGATGCGAATACTCTGGTGGATGTGTTGCATTACCAGAAGAGATAAGGTCCAAAATTGTGTGGTGAGGGACAAACTACAGGTGGCTAGTATTGTCGACAAGTTGTGAGAGACTAGGCTTAGGTGGTTTGGGCATGTGAGCAGAAGACACCCTGATGCTCTTGTGTCACGTTGTGAGAAAATAAACCTTCGTAACTGCAAGAGGATAAAAGGAAGGCCAAACAAGAACTGAAGGGAAGTGATCAAGAAAGATATGAAAGAGTTAACCCTTAGCGAGGAATTGGCCAAAAATAGAAAATTCTGGCGTGCTAGGATACGGGTGAAAGATATCCTTTAAAGTTCACCAAAACAGTCGTGGTAGTTATTGGAGCCGTTTACTGTAAAGCTCTGATGACGTATCTACCGCTTAGGAAGTCTAATCCTAGTGTCCAATTTGTCTTTTCTAGTTACAAGTCGTGGACAAGTCTTTATGTCCTACAACTTGGTTTTTCAATTGTAGTGTATGAGAAAAGGTCCTTTGAGGCAATCTGATAACTTTTGATTGTTCATACTCACATGGCTATTGAGCAAGGGTCCCTAATACAACTCAAGAGATGAAGAGCCATACTTTGCAACTTATCAGGTATTAGCAGGTTTTGACACTATATTAGGCTGCGTATTATCAGGCCTCCTCAAACCTCGCAGTGGTGTAAGATTCAAATTGGATGTGATGACGATGATGAATTACCATTTATAAGAGTTTGTGTCTCGGTTTAACATATTTGAAATCTAAACTACAGTTAATATTTGTTTATCTTGAATCTCTTAAAGAAATATATTATATAAACTACTTAATTGGTGTGTAGGTTAGAAACTCATAATGCAACTCCCTTGGAGCTTTTTCCAGCGAGAAGAACCTATCCCAATTCATTTAGTCTAACAAAGCTAAATATTGAATATTTTTATATTTTTATGTTTTAAATTTAAATTAATATAAAATTGAGGAAATATGACAAATAGAAGTACAAGAAGGTAAATAATATTGTTTTCCAAAAAAAAAGAAGGTAAATAATATTTTTAAAAATATAAAAATTAAATATGAAATGTTTAATATAATCAATCTCAAGTTTAATTAGAAGAATCTAGATTATAATAATTAGGTTAATAGAACTAAAAAATTAATATTACATATCCATTAGATTATCATAATATTATCACACCAATATTAATATTAATACTATTGTAAGTCTTGAAATAATGGATAAAGTTGTTTTTTATAATCATAAGGTTATATGTTTAACAGTTTCTTCGTAAAAATACAAAGGGCAGGGATGTGGTCTCACAAATATATATATATATATATATATTCATTTATAAGTTTAATTATCACGTGAAATTTTTTTAATATATATATATTTTTTTCAAATTTTACCAATCAGCAGACGTTCGGTAACTAAAACATTTGTCCTTACCACTCCGACATGCCATAAGAGTAGGAGGCTTGAAGCTGTTAACGAGCCGGCTCCGAACTTTTATTCCCAATACCACCCTGCGCACCTTACTAATTTCTCCTTTTTCGTACACGTCAAAGCATGGCCATAATAGTAAATTAATCGGTCGCCAGTTTCCGCTGCTGATCAAAACACAGCGGGGCGCCTCGTACGAACCTTCGATTCGGAGCTTCGACTTCTCTTCGGGAAAAAAAAAAAGATTTAATTTCTCCAAAAAATAAACAAAATTAATAATAAATTCTCCAATCCCCGAATCACTATTATTACTACTATCGTGTGGCGGATTCAAGTAATTATTCCGACTCTTCTCAAGGTAGATTTCTTGCACTATTTTGGATTTGATCTTTTCTTTTTTTATTTGGATTTTTTTTTGGGAATTTGAATTTCAATTTGATTCAAGTTCTAGGGTTTCTTTCTGGATTTACTTGAGTTTGTATTTATTGTCTGAGATGGATTGATGCTTACTTTATCCCTGGTTTGGTGCTGATTCACTTTTAGGTATGTTGTTTATTCGTTTCTTAGATGAAGAACTGACGATTTGTTCGTTCATTGTTGTTGTAATAGTTTGTAGTAAATGAACTGAATTGGGATAATTATAGGAAGTAGTACAAAAGAAGTAGTGTACGTGAACTTGTGGTAAAATTTTTGTGTTGGAGAAGCACCTGATTTAACTTAAGGTTATTTATCTTGTTCTTCAATTTAAATAATGATGTCATCAGGTTCAACTTTTGGATGGAAGATTAAAAAAAACGAAGTTCAGGATGGTTTTGCCCGTGCATTAGGAATTTTTACTCTAAATAAGGCTTAAAAATCAAAATGATATTTTTAAACAGGATCAGGCACGTCAGTGGGTTTGGTTCTCAATATGTTATCTTAAATTCTTAAACACTTCATGGGATCGTGTCTGGGAGGAATTCTGTGGATTTATCAATCCTTTAATTCCTTTTGTGTTTGCCTGAGTGGATTTATTTCTGATTGCGATTAATGAGCGGCAATTTGCTACAATAACTTAATTGTTCAACTTTAAACTGCTAAATTTATCATTTAATGCCTCTTCTTATTTTTTATTTCCCTTTGCTGCACAAATATTTGGAGCCTTATTTACTGGGTGTAGATACTGTTGGATTTGCTGCTTTGTTGGAACATTGATGCCCTTGCTTCTGAGCTCAATTTCAGTTTTCTTTTTGTTATCATTAGTTTCATTTTATTAATGTAAGTTATTCAGTCAGTTTCTAGGTGCTCCGGAATGGTTGTCTATTCTGTCCTATACGATTGTTTTTCATCTATTCAGCATCTTACTATGCACATTGGCTGAAGGTGTTAATTGTTTGGCTAGTAATTGTTGCATCTTTAGCCTGCATAATCATCACGTATTTGTCCCATTAGACTACTTTTAACAAGTTGAAGTATGGATCCATAACAATACTTAGAGTTGGATCTAAAAGTCTTCTTGTTATCGTTGTATAATCCACACATGAATTAAGTAAAATTGTGGTTGCAAGTTTATTATTTATGTGAAGACATTTGTTTCATAACCTGAACAGCACGGGAATAGATTTGTCTCTAGTACTTGAATTCTTGCCTCAATCAGTCTTTTCATATTTACCTCTCTGATCCAGTTTAGCTTGTAGTACTTGCCTCCTCTCGGAAAAGAGAAATATGTAATCTAGTGTTTAACTCTGTAATTTGGTACCTCTACTATTTGAACAAACTTTAATTCAAGAATTGGGTAATTATGAATCTATACTTGGTTTGCTAATTGAATTGCAGTTTTAATTCTAGAATTATGTTTGCACATTTCTATCACGAGCACGAGTATGGATGTAAATATCCAGTAATCATTCTTGTTGAGATTTTTCATAACTGTTGATTGATATATTTGTTTTTGCAGATGCATTGGCATCTTTTCATCTTCTGAAGTCTCAAATTGGCCTTTATGTGTTGCACTGCTACAATTTTGTGGTGCCTTATTGTCATTATTGGGTTTGTGAGGTAGCAGATGTTGAGACACTGATCAAATGGCAACATCTAGTAAGTTTGATCTATCTTCTGCTAGCCCAGATCGGCCAGTATATGCTAGTGGGCAGCGTGGATCCCACGTAGCTTCTCAGTTTGACAGATCAGGTAGCTTCCGAGATAGTATGGAGAACCCAATCTTATCTTCTCTCCCAAATCTGACCAGAGGCAGTTGTATAGTAGGACAGGCGGATGTGGTGAATTTCTTCCAATGCATACGTTTTGACCCTAAAGTAGTTGCTGCCAAATCTAGCCGTCAAGGGGACTTTAGACGTCATTTGAATGTAGCTCTTGGTATTTCCGGGGATGATTCTCCAATTGTTTCTTCAAAAGGCAAGATATTACCAGAGGACATCAAGCGAGTGAAGGCCATTCTACGTGAAAGCAATGTCAAAGCCAGGTACTTGTTAAAGCTCTTGTGTATCTTATCTGATAATTGTAACTAGTGCATTGAGATCTATAAACAACAGGGAACGCATGAAAATTTTCAACGAGGCCTTGTCTGTGTTCAACAAATGCTTCCCAAATATATCATCGAAGAAGAGATCTAGATCAGACGGTCTATCTATTGACCGTTCTGGTCCTTCATTGTCAAGCGATCGATCAGTTCTTGGGCCAAGTGTTGCTAAGATGGGAATTCAAAGCCCTGCCGTTAACAGTGGCAGTGAAATTGAGCCACAAAAATCAGAAGAACGAACTAAACATGCTGTTCCAAACAAGCGCACACGAACTTCTTTGGTGGACGTTAGGGTTTGTACCTCTTTCACCTTGCTTTTATTTGTATTCATTGGCAATTTTTGTCAACGTTGAAGTTCCCTTTATTTAAGTTGACACTTTTCTCTTCTCTTGTGATCTTGCTAATTGGTAGATGTCTCCTTGATGTGTGGATCTGTTCATACTTTCTTTTTCATTGGAAATTGCTTTTGGCTCTGTTAAATATTTATAACTAGTACGAATTTGTATTTACTGTATTCTGTCTTGCCATAATTTAGCTGTATCTGGTAGGTTAGCACTTGTGTTTTGAATTACTGGATTAAGCTTGCTGCACTTTAGGATTTTAGGATAAATGTTAGATATGAACTCTGAAGAAATTTGGATTTGCAGGGTAATGCTCTCGTCAGGCCAGCTGCTGCCTTAGATAGAGATAGGGAAATGCTGCGCCTTGCAAACAGTGGTGCAGTTCAGGGTGATGAACGAACTTTATCAATTGGTGTTGACGGTTGGGAAAAGACAAAGCTTAAGAAGAAGCGTTCTGTGATAAAGTCAGATGTCTCACCAAGTGTGGTGTCTATTAAAAGCAGTGATGGGTATAGGGAACCTAAACAGGGAATGCAACAAAGACCAGGTTCTGATAACCGCGCCAGATTAAATACTGATTCCCATGGTTTCAGGTACACTGAGAACAATTTGTACCCTTCTTATAACAATCATGTTTTGCACCTACTATGTTGTACTTTTTATTTGGGTTTACACCATAACTAATTTGCCTCTATTTGACAAAATGTGAAGGTTAAATTTCAATGAATGAGTTATTTTAGGTTTTTGTTCTATTGGTGTTATTCAAGGCAGCTAGTAGAAAAAAAGTTGGTTGCCATCATTTTTGCAAGATAGTGTTATTTTATCTTTCTAAATATTCATAACAATATAACTTTTCTTTTATCATTGTCTTTATATTGAATGTTTTCTTGGGAATTTTTAAATATTGTGGGAACATATGTTATGCATTTATGATAACTTGTTAATTCCTATTTGTAGTGCAACCTAATGGGATTTTCCCATTCTTATGTGGAATGCATATTAATGTATATCTTGAAAACCATAAATTTGTTGACTATTAAATTGGCATATAATATGAATGGGGGAAAAAAAAGGAAATAATGGCAAACATATTTGTATTTTTCAAATATCTATCTGGTCTACTTGAAGGCATCAATCAAGGAAAGCAACTCATTTGTATAATAAACTTTGTGAAAATAGATCACTAATTTACCCATTAAAATAGGGCCCTCAATTTGCTACCTGTTGATTGTTCTTTGAGACATGTTGTGACTCTCAAATGTGGAATTAAGCTCTTTCCTGACACAATTATTGCTTCGGCTTTTGGTTGCTACATGACAACAGAAAGGATTTGTTATTAAGAAGTTTTCTACTGACTGTTTGTATTTCTTCTTAAGCAAAATATGATTCTGTAGATTCTTACAATTGATTGTTTAGATTTGTGCATGATAAGAATTTTAGACTATGGAAAAAAACTCTCTGTGACAATTATGTGTATTTGAAGCAAATGTTTATGTTAGGGTTTCACTCTATAATGTGTTTGAATGTGCTTACTTGAACATGGAAGTTTTTGGCTTATTTAACTTTATATATCTTATTTTTGAGGCAATTTGTCTTTCTATAGACCAGGAGTTGCTAATGGTGCTGTTGGAGTTGGGAAATCAGATAGTATCTCACAGTCTAGTGGCATGAATGTACGGTCATCCCTCCCAAGGAATGATCTGGATAATAATTCCCATCTCAGTGAGAGGAGGGAACGCCCTGTTGGTACGGATAAGGAAAGGTCGAGTTTCAGAGCTGCTAATAAGTATGTAGAGTTTCCTGGACTCTTTTCTTACATTTATATGATTATGGTGGTTTTTATTCTATTTTCATTGTCATTATTGCAATTGTTAAGATCATTCGTTGAAGATCTTCCCTCTTAGATCATATTGGACTTATTCTATATAATGCACCTTTCTGTTTATCCATGTTATTCTTGAATTTTGTGTTCATTTTCCTATCGTCTGTTTTGAGTTGTATTCCTGTATAAAGCTTTTCTCTTTATTCTTTTAACAAGCTTTGCTAGATTAGATGTTAAATTCAATCCCTTGTTTGCCATAATGTTCAGGTCAAATGTTCGTGACGATTTTAATTCTGCTAGTCCAATGTCAACCACAAAAATGAGTGCATCTATTCGAGCTCCACGATCGAGTTCATGCATTACAGCTAAGTCGCAAGTAGTCAACAGAGCTAGTACTTCAAATGGTTGGGAACTTTCTAACTGTACAAACAAGCCTCTTGCTGTTGGGCCTAACAGCCGCAAGCGTAGTACTTCAGCTCGCTCTTCATCCCCACCCGTTGCCCAATGGGCTGGTCAGAGACCTCAGAAGATCTCGCGTATTGCTAGAAGAACTAATTTGATCCCCATCATTTCAAGTAATGATGAGAGTCCTGCATTGGATAATGTATCCGATGTGTCAGGCAACGAACTTGGATCAGGATTTGCCAGGCGTTTAACTGGTGATTCTCCTCAGCAAGTTAAGTCAAAAGGTGACCTTTTATCTTCAGCTGCTTTATCCGAAAGCGAAGAATCAGGTACTCCTGAAATCAAGTCTAAAGACAAGGGGAAAAAGTCTGAAGAGGTAGATGATAAAGCTGGACAGAATATCCAAAAGGTTTTAAATTTGAGCCTGCCATCAAGAAAGAATAAGCTAGTTAGTGGAGATGATCTTACAGACGGTCCACGAAGGGAAGGGAGGTCTGGGAGGGGTCTTATATCTGCAAGGTGTGTTATGCCTATCGGAGTTGAGAGGCTTGGTAATGTGGGAACAGCAAAACAGCTTAGAAGTGCTAGAGTCAGTTTTGATAAAAATGAAAAGTTAGTTGTTTTCTCCTTACCAATCTTTTCCATTATGTAACCATGTCTTTCTAAATTTTTAGCCTATCATCCTAATTCTACCATGAGTTTAAATCTCACAACTTGAAGAAACATTTTATGCAGTAAAACAGGTCGTCCACCAAGTAGAAAACTCTCTGATCGCAAGGCATATGCACGTAAAAAGCAAACCACATCCAACACTCCTGCAGATTTTCTTGGTAGTTTTTGTTTAATACCCTGTTGCAGAATGTTTCTGGATCTCTAAGCATTATGTATTATCAATTCTTATTCATTTTACTCAAACTCTTTTCCTTTCTTTTTTTGAAAAAACCTTAGTTGGTTCAGATGATGGACAGGAGGAGCTATTGGCTGCTGCAAGTGCTGTCATTAATCCTGGTACTTTTTTCTGTTCTTTTGCTTTGCTACCAAATTAATCACTTCTTTGGTAAGTTAATATGATTTTTTCTGCAGATCATTCCTGTTCAACTGACTTTTGGAGGCAAATGGAGCGATTTTTTGGTTTTATATCTAATGAAGACATTGCTAAATTGAATCAACAGGTGTAGCCCTGTTTCCTATTTTACTTCTCTTAATGTTCAAAGGCATTTTATAGTAATTGATAGATAAGACTCTTTGATGTTTTTCAAATTCCAGGAGTTTGATCTGGCATCCAACAGCTTAATTGTTATTTAAGTTTTCAGTGTCATTATTGCAAGTTTCTTCTTATGTAAATAACTGAACTTTTGTCTATATTTGAAATGGATTGATTGAACACACAGGTGGAATGTGCAGAAACAAATTATGAACTTGAAGAACAATTTTTTCACAGAGGAGCAGACATCCCTCTTTGTCAAAGACTCCTAGCTGCTATAATTCCGGGTGATGATTCTACCCATACAAATGGAGATCTGGAATTAGATGGACATGGTGCTGGGTTTGAACTGGATGGACAATTGGGGCCAGATAGTATAAACCATCCAGAAAACTTTCATTTATCTGGGCACATTGCATTTAATGGTTTTAAAGTTACTGGGAATGGTGAATCTGATGAGGCAGACATGAATTTTCCGGGGATTTCAAGCATTGATGTCACTTCAAATTTCAGTCATTCCGCAAATGGTGTCCTTCAAGACCAACCATCAATATCCATCATGAAATGTCCTGAATTGCAGTATGATAATATGCAAATGAATGAAAAACTTCTACTGGAACTTCAAAGTATAGGAATTTTTCCACATCCCGTGGTATGTCTCTTATTTGCCTATTTCACGTGTGTATTGTGCATTTTACTTTGTTCCATGCAAATATTACAATAAATTATTTTGAGTTGTGCATTTGTTGTATATGCACAAGCATGAGGTTTTCTTAAGTTTATTCTGGTGAGTTTGGATTCTTCTTTATCCAGGTTGACTTGAAAATGGAGGATGAAGGTATATATAAGGATATCAGCAAATTAGAAGAGAATTACCGTGGGCAGGTATTCTTCCTTACAGAACCTCTAATGCAAAACTACTTAAATCCATTATCAAATTTGTATCTCTAGCTTTTTTCTTCTTGAACCCAAATCGTTGTCTTATTGTGTCTATCCTAGGACATAATGCAGAACCTTCTCATCCTCTTAAGTTACTTGCCAGTAGCTATTAAGTAGAAAATAGAAATTTATATATTGTTATCCACGCACAAAAAGAAAGAAATCATTATCTTGTTTAACCCTGTTCTGAACACTTGTTGGAGGCATGT